>CATIWR010351632.1:0-14203 GCA_949677035.1 Omphalea diandra
ATATATATATATATATATATATATATATATATATATATATATATATATATATATATTCTAAGTAATTAAAATATAATTTATTTAAAATAAATAATTTATTATAAATTTTATTTTAGAGTATTATTAATTCATAATTCAAAATAAAAAAATATAAGTAATTATAATTTTTTCAAAAAAATGCAATAATAAACAGTTATCATTTATATATATATATATATATATATATATATATATATATATATATATATATATATATATATATATATATATTAAATAGCTAAAACTTATTACAAATAATCAAATTATCTCTTTATATTGATTAGTCATTTCTTGAGAGAAAAATAAATTTATTAAAAATATAAAATAGTTAAATGTTAATTTATTTCAAATATATAAGAAGTTAAAAAATAAATTAATCTTATAAGTATACATATATAATCAATAACAAATTTAGAAAATTTTTAAAGTTGAATATATATTATATATTTTACAATTAAAATTATTGATTAAGTATTGTCTATTTATTTATAAAATTTAATATTTATGGATATAAATGATAGACAATAATTATTTTTGCAAGTAAATAAATTACTTGACATATCTTAAATGATAATAATCATATCATACTAATAATAAAAATTATGACATATAAATAGAAGATAAAAGTAGTACAAATGTATAATAATTAAATATTTAATTTTTATTTAATAGAAAAATTTGACAAAATATTTTTTATAAAAAATATAAAGTTAATTTATTATATTTAAGTTTTTGATTAAATTTTATAATAAAATAAATATTTATATAAAATAACATATTAATAAGTCCTAAAAAATTAAAGTGGATTTAATTTTTTTTTTATCATATAATATACTTATAAAATAAAAATAGAGTATTTTTATACTAAAAAATATTATAAAATATAAATTTTATATTATTATAAAAACTTCAACATTATACAAAAGTGAAAAAGATACTATTTATATAAAAAGAAAATATTAAATTAAACATGTATCTATGTATTTGATTTAATATCACATATCTGGTAGAACATAGTCATCAATCAAACACATACTAGTCTTCATTCATTATTATCTCAACAATAATGACTGGTTAGAGATAATTTACAATAAAATTTTTTATATCTAAAAGTTTTACTATCAATTCACATACTTGATGATATTAGGCAGAATTAAGTATTCATGAAATTTATCATTATCCATAAATAAAAAAAATATTTAATAAAATGCAATCATTTAAGAAAATATCTATTACAAGCATTAGCCTATGACACATGACTAACACCCTTAACGTACAACAACACATGGAACATCCTGAGGAGCCTAACAGGGAACCACAACCCAAACCATTGGACCCCTAAGGTTCCAAAACCACACAACTAGAAATGAGAGATGGAATAATAAAGGCCAAGTCAGGTTCTATGCTATAAATGTATAATGGAATGGGGGATCAATGAACTCATCTATCCACTTTTAGAACCATTATGCTACTCAATGACATTTCAGACGTCATCCTTTGTTAGATTTTCCTTACTATTCTTGTTAAAACAACTTAAAGGTGATATCTTCAACTACTTTTTAGCTATATTCATTTTTAAAGAATTAGAAAATTCTTTTCTATCAAGGTTTGCCACTAATACTCCTCACAAAAGGAAAACAAGTTCCTTAAGATCTTACAGGCAAAGAGAGGGTGAAACCCTCTGAGAGTACATTGACAGGTTCAATAAAGAAACCACGAAAATTGAGACTATAAATGCATAAAAAGCTATAGAGGCCATGAGGAGTGGAACCATGTTCGGCTGACTAAATGACAAGTTCTATACGAAGGCCATAGACTCTTATTTTGAGTTGATCTTCATAGCTCAAAGATATATTAAACTAGAAGAAGGAAAAAGAGAAGAGCAAAAGAATGGAAAATGGTGAAACCATAAAAGAACCTTAGAAAAAAGAACAAATAACTCTACCTGCTGAACCTCTAAAGCTACATTCCTTCCTCCAACCAAATGAAGAGTGATGCAGACACAATTCACACCATTAAATGACACTTGAGATAATATTCTCCTTTGGATCAAACAAAATGGTACTGACATAAAGTATCCTTAAAGGCTAAAACTCAAAAGGATTGCCAAAAAGAATAAACTTTGTTTTATAGATTTCATGAAGGCCATGGACATGATACTGAGCAATGTTAGGAACTCAAGAAAGAAGTTGAAATATTAATATAAATTGGGCCCCTTTGAAAGTTTGTCAAAGATGAGAAAGGTAAAAGACTAAGGGAGGAAGACACCAAAAAAGGAACAAAAGAAAAACCTAACAAAAGGATAGTCAGAGTAATCAACATGATTATTGGAGGTGATCAATCTAACCCCTTCTCTAGAAAGCATTAACGTTGAAATATCTTCTTTATCAACACCTAGAAAGAGACCATACCAGCCGTCACGCTTGGTGTCGAAGATGAAGAACCTGTAGAAGGCCCCCATAACAATGCCTTAGTAGAAGAAGGCATCATAAATATGAGTAGCTTGTTAAGAGACTCATAGTGGATGGGGTAGCACAATGAATGTACTCATTGAGCAAGCGTAAAAGGCAATGAAACGTGTCTTGGTGAACCTCAGGAGAGTAGGAAAACCCTATGTTAGACTAAAGGGAAGCAATTTTGGTCCTTGGGGACGACAACTTTAACAACAAAAATGGTTGATAAATAGTCTATCCTAACATCAACAACCAAAACTCTATTTCACAGATGAAGAGTTCCCATATAATGGGATCCTTGGAAGGCCATACCTTTTTTAGACAACAACTATCCATAGCATAAGGTGTCTAACCAGGAACATCCTTACACCTAAAGGAGTGGTCACTATTAAGGAAACCTAGAAGTCAACAAATGAATGTAACCATCTAGCCCTTTAAATGAAAAGATGTTAAACACTAAACCAGTCGATCGCAAACGAGAATGACAGTTGGAACCAGTTAGTGAGTTGACTGAAGTTTCAACTGACAAAATGGTTAAATATGGTGCAAATATGAGTCAACTAGTAATCGAACGACTAACCCATGTTATTTTGGAGAACATCAAGACATTTGCCTCTAAACAAGATGAAGTACTAGGGATTCACCCTTCAATAGCTAGCCACAAGCTGAACATGGATCCCAAGGCGAAGTTTGTCAAACAGAAAGGAAGAGGTTCGCCCTAAAAAGGTAAAAAGCCATAAGAGAGGAAGTATCCAAACTCCAAAACACATGTATTATAAGATAAGTAAGATACCCTGATTGAAGGACCAATATTATAGTTAAAAAACCAAATGGTAAGTGAAGGATGTGCGTTGACTTCACAAACTTGAACAAGGCATGCCCGAAGGATAACTACTCGTTGTCCAACATCGACCAACTAGTATACTTAACTGTTTGTTTTTTGAGGTACAACCATTTGGATATGGCCCAAGGATACCACTAGATATCGATGGATAAAAAAGATAAGGAGAAAACTTCCTTTATCACAGATCAAGGAATTTATTGCTATACAAAGATGCCTTTTCGGGCTGAAAAATGCAACAACTTATTATAGACTTATGAATTTCTTGTTCAAAGACCAAATTGATAAGAACCTGAAAGTGTATGTAAATGATATTATTATTATTATTAAAAGAAAAATTGATGAGTCCCATACACATGATTTTTGGGAAGTTTTTAGTGTTATGAATAGGCATGACATGAAATTGAACTTGGAGAAGTGCACCTTCGAAGTCAAAACAGGTAAGTTTTTACGATTCATGATTTCAGAATGAGGTATTGAGGTAAACCTCAAGAAGATTCAAGCCATCCTAGACATGAAACCTTTAAAGATAATCAACGAGGTTCAAAAGCTGAAAGAAAATATTACAATGTTAGGAAAATTCATATCTTATTTAGCAAATAGATGTCTGTCATTTTATAATAGATTAAAGAATGTGAAACACTTCAAATGGCCCAAGGATTGTCAAACAACATTTGAAGAACTTAAAGCATTCCTTACAAGCCTTCCTCTCCTAAGTCGACCCCAAACAGGAGGAACACATCATATGTACCTGACAGCAGGACAAAAAATGTTATCCTCAGTTCTAGTCCAAAAAGCAAATGACAGACAATATCTTATCTACTATATTAATAAAGTCTTTTGTGGGGTTGAGATAAGATATTTGGAGTTAGAAGCTGAGAAATTGAACATTATTTCCATGTGTATACCATAGTGGTTCAAACAAATGAACCATTAAGGAAAACCTACAAAGATTAAACACTTTTGGGCTATTAGTGCATTGGACACTTTAACTTAGTGAGCACAATATCATGTATGAATCCTGAACAACCTTGAAGGCCTAGTGTTTAATTGACTTTGTCATAGAGATGACAGGTGATGAACAGGCTAAAGCATTACCAAAAGATGGACGAACTCTATATGTAGATGGTGCAACAAACAAACATGGAGCATGAGTCATCATCCAAAGCCCTCATAAACTTAAAATTGAATACGTAGTTGCCTTAAAATTTAATGTTACTAACAATTTTATAGAATATGAAGTTTTATTCACTAAGCTTAATCTAGCTGTTGAAGTAAAAGCAGAGGAGCTGTGGGTGTTCAACAACTCTATGTTGGTCGTTAATTGAATCATAGGATATTTTCAGGCCAAAAATGATAAGTTAACAAAATATATGAAGAGGTGCTAGCACCTATTCAACAAACTCGCCTATTAAGGAGGAACATGAAATATTGCTCGGATGCCTAAGGAGGAGAACGTGGAAGCCGACATCGCTAAAGTGACCACGAAATAGGGAGAGGTGTTTCAAAAGAGATCTTCAGTATAGTAGAGTCGAATGCATGGATGAATCCAATCATCCAATATCTAGACAAGGGAGAATTACCATAAGACTGAGCAGAAGCAGTTAAGGTACAAAAGAGATTAGCAAAATATTCATATCAAGATGGAACGTTATACCAAACATCAACTACATATCCTTAGATCAGATGTGTCTCAAAAGAGGAAGGTAACTATGTTCTCTAAGAAATATATGAAGGGATTTGTGGCACTCATGAAGGATCACTTGCTATACTTTAAGGTAGCTCGTAAAGCCCTACTTCAAGGGTCCTACTAGCCCACCGTAAGGAAAGATGCATAAGAATTAGTACGTTTTTGTGAAAAATATCAAAAACATGATAAAATCTTTAGAGTCTTCGTAATTTAGTATATCAGCATCACTAGTTCCTGATTTTTTGCCATTTAGGGAATGGACATCCTCAAACCAAATGGATAGAGGCCGAAATAGTGACCACCATTTCTTTTGGAAAGAAGTCATTTACAAATTCAACATCCCTAACACTTAACATTCTTATCATAGATAATGACAAGTAGTTTAATTGTGATAGCTTTAGATAGTTCTGTAAGAACCTCCACATCAACCTCAGGTTCATTTCAATAGCCCATCCCCAAGTAAATGGGTAAACAGAGATTACCAATAGGAAAATCCTTAATGGATTAAAAAAAAGACTCGACGAAGCCAAATGAGAATATGCTAAACAACTAACTCACATTTTCTGGACATATTGAACGACTGCTGGAAGAGCTTACAAAAAATCATCCTTTAGCCTAACCTATGGCATGAAAGCAATACTCATAATAGAGATTGGCATAAATAGCCCCAAAGTGCACCACTTTGACCCAGATGTTAACAATGAAGGAGCAAAATTACAAATTGACCTGTTTGAAGAACGCAAAGAGCAGGAAGCCAAATAACAATCTATAAGTCAAAAGTTGCTTCATATCACAACAAAAGAGTTTGCCAAAGATCCTTTCAATAAGGCTATCTTGTACTTAGGAAAGCTAAAATAGGTAAGGGAGATGCTGGGGTAGGAAAACTTGAAGCTAATTAGGAAGGACCATACCTATTCTAAAATGTGACATGAGATAAAGCCTACCAGTTAGCAACACTAAGGGGACAATCAATCTCAAGGTTTTGGAATATAGATAATCTTCATAAGTGCTATTAATAAAAGAGGTATTTTAGTACATATTATGCATATAAGGTTCGAACCCCTTAAAAGCCATATTTTTCTTTATTTAACAAGAATGAGGGTTTAGTTCATCCAAAAAACTAAAAAATTTTGCTAAGTATAAGGTTTGACCAATGTTGAATGCTATAAACAAAAAATATGGGTTCAGTTCGCCCAAAAAATCATAAAATTCTACTAAGTATAAGGTTCAGGTAACCTTGAAGGCCATAACTAAAGAATATGGATTTGGTTCACCCAAAAAAATCATAAAATTCTGTTAAATGTAAGGTTCGACCAACCTTGAAGGCTACAAATAGAGAATATGGGTTTGGTTCACCCAAAAACCATACAATTTTGCTAATTATAAGGTGCAACCAACCTTGAAGGCCATAAAGAAAGAATATGAGTTCAGTTCTCCCAGTAAAACCATAAAAGTTAAATGTAAAGGTTTGGCTAATCTAGAAAGCCATAAAAAATAACAAAGAAATAAGGGGTTCGACTTTCCCTCAAAAGCCATCAAATTTTTACCAAGTATAAGATTCAACTCTTACAAAAAAGGATTACCCAATCTATGAATATTCAATGCTTCATAAGTATTCATGTCCCTCAAGAATAAAACATGAAGAATGATTAGTAAAGCTAAAGGTAGAAACAAATGCAAGTTTGGATCATCTTGGGAAATTATAAGTATGAAGTTTTAGATTTGCAAATAATCTTGAAGGCTCAATTGAAGGATCATTAAGGATTACTATAATTTGTTCAAATAATAATTTCAAGTTATTAGATTTGAGAAGTAATTATGCATTCAATTATCTTAGACCTTTTAAAGGGCTAAAAAATGCTTATACACAATTCTTAGTCAATTTATAAGAATGTTATATGGTGTCATCTCTTTATAAATATTCAGGGAGCACTTTGTTATCATTTTCTTTAAGTTGCTAATGTCAAAAAGAAAAAGTGGCATACAATAGAAACAGAAGCATATGTTCATTTATATAAAAATATACAATTACAAGAGGGTACAAGAGTTATTAAAGACTATGAGAGGAGGGAGCTTTCTATGTTTGTAGACTCCTTTTGGCCTTTTGAAAGTGTATCTGCTTTCTTTATTAGAGACTTGTCTATCTCCAGTATCTCCTTCAGGCCTTCGAAAGTGTTAGTTGCAAGAGCGATATGAAGGAGGAGGATCATAATTTGTAAGGGGATCTAAAGGACAATAAGCAGAACCAAAGGCTTTTGAAGTGGAAACATCAACTTTTCCCTCTAAAAAATGTGGGCATCTCCCTCTCTTTCTTTCTGCTTAAAGTGGTAGCATAATATACCATGTTATAGGCCCCTAATGAATGAGCAGATGACCTTCAGTTATTGGTCTTTCTTTGCTATTTGTTAATCCCTTTGAACTAGGCTTTTCTCTAACTTTTTCGCTTGGAGACTTTTTGTTTTCTTCTCTTTGCCATATGATCGATGAAGTTTATTCAATTTGGCCTCGTGATCTATGACCATCTCTTTTATTCTCACCTCTGCGGGCATAAGTTTCTTGGAGGCTTCTCATTTAGCCTTTTTTATTTTATCATTGGCAACTTATACAAGGAAAATATATATCACTTAGAAAAAGTAAACATCCAAGAAACAATAATAATAACAAGACTTACAATAGTTGCTCGGTCAGCCTGGATTCTTCTTTTTCGGCTTTCCTTAAGCGTCTGGATGCTTCTCAGCATATGCATCATACTTGTGCACTCAAGGTCCGTTGAAGGAAGCTCAGACCATTCTTGCCTATCATGCTGAAAATGAACGAAGTCCAATATCTTATCACAAATAGGCAAGTTCTGGACTATCTCATTTAGGTTTACTTCATCTAACCATAAGGTTTGTGTAATCCTCTCTGTGAGCTCAAAGGGAATCCATCTTTTCCTACCCCCTTTCCTCATTCTTAAAGGGTTCATCCACCACCAAAGAAAGATTCCTCTTTCTTTTATGACCTTTTGCAACTTTTTTGCCTTTACCTTTGTCTATGACCTTTGGAGAGCTCTTGACGAGAGAAGAAGGGACCACCATTACAGGAGTAGGAACAAAGGTTTCCTACTCCAAAGGCACTAATAGGAACACAAACTTGGCCACCTTAGCCACTTGTTTGTCGTTTCCCACCTTTGTCTTGGGAGATTTCAAGGGAAGCTCCCCCAAATTTCTTTAACAACATCAAAGTTAATAGTCACGTTCTTTGGGAACTCCATCTCACCTACACAAACAGATTTATTAGATATTAGTAAGGTGTAAAACGAGATAACCAAAGTGGATACCTCCTTTATTTTTCTTTTTCTTAAGGACAAACTCAACATCCTCAACTTCATTGACATCATTTTCTGACCAATCTCTCGATTCCAATTTCCTGGGAGGGTTGCCTAAATCCAAACCTTGGTTCTAAATGATCCGCCTGATATATATCTTACAAGAAGGGCGATCCTCCTAACACTTGATCCATAAAATTTCAAGGCAAACTAACAAATGTCATTGTATGTACCACTAAGAAAATTTTGTTTAGCCAATCTTTTAGAAAAGAAGGAAGGCGGAACACCATTGTGTCATTTGCCTTTGAGGTTAACAAAAAAAATGCTTATTCAAACGCTGAGTCAAGCTTTATAATTGTTAAATATGAGGAGTGTTTACAGCTAAACCTTTCACCTGACGGATCTGTATAAGGTTGCAGAGGATTCATCTCACATTGGGATGTAGCTGAGTCAAGGATAAGGTGTGAAAAACCAAGTAATCGGTGATGTGGGGATGAAAAGGAAATCTGAGTCCTACTTCTAGCTATTCCTGATAAACGACAATCAGATGGAGAGGAAATTTAAGTCCTATTTCCAATTGTTATTAATAAATGACAGTCATCTTAGAGCTCGAAGGATTTGGAACCCTGTACTGTAGAGAGCGTACAACCGTCCCATATCACTTAAGAATTTGATACGTCACATAGTTATGATGTAAATCCGCAGTCTTGATAACAAGGGGATACGTCTTTAGCTTCGTAATAATATGCCTAATCATAGAAGATGAAGAAGATGAACTGACCATTTACACTTATAGGAGAAGAAAAAGGTGTAATAAAGAAAAAGAAAAAGTATTAAGGAGAAATAAACAACTATCTCACAAAATCGCAATAGTTAGAATTACTAACACAGAAGAAAGAAGCAATAACAAAGAATGAAGCCAAACTATGGTACAAGCTCCCCTATATATTGAAATGAGAACATTAAAAGTCAAACTATCATTAAAATTGGAAATCAAAAAAAATAATTATCACGAAGCTCGAGGCGACATGACAACTAAGGGAAAAGTTAGGAGATGTGCTTTACGCATCGACAATTATAAAAAAGTACCATTTCAAATACAAAAAGCATTGACATGAATGTCAAAAACATAATCGTTTGGAGGGACTATTAATATCGTTCTCATGATTGAACAATTGATAAATGGATATCTATCCCTGAAACGTAAATACACGTGGCTAAAAGAGAATGAACCAAACGAGCCAAACGACTATGGAAATTAACTTTTTTGAATTGAATGATGAAAGAACAAGCTAAAAGAGTGAACAACCATGTCGTTCGGGAATTTACTAAAAGACAATGATATATATAAAGTTGGTGCCGAAGGACATTTATAAATTGTACGTTTCTCTTAATATTGTGAGAATATATAAATAAAAATAACATATATTAATATATAAATAAAAATAACATATATTATTTTTGGCGCTATTTGAGAATAATTCAAAAGGCACAAAAGTATAAATAGTCACTCCCCTACCCTTTCAAGGTACATTTTTACTAAGAATTCTCCATTATTGCTAAACTCTAAACTGTCAAATTCTCCTTATTAAATATCATAGTGATTGTGGAAGATATAATTCCCTAAACTTAGTTGCATTCATCTTTATATAAGTCATTACTCCACTTGGTGATTGAAGGCATCATCAGTTATGGATGTGTTAGGTGGTCTTGTTTGTATGGATAACAATGAGCACGAGATTGTGCTTGATGCTAGCCGAAAGAATGGGCTACATGACAAAAGTGGGACATTTTCAATGGGTAATAAATTTGATATTTCTCTTATAAGTACTACTATTGATGAAAAGTACGGTGACGAAGAAAAAAAAATCAATAATTTAGTGCAATCACTAAATTTCATTGATTGCGTTGTCAGAATTAAAAGAAGAGGGGCGTAACTTAAGAAAACTGACGCGCTTATCTATATTTTTGAAAAAGAAAGTTGGATAACGTAAATTTGTCATTTTTTCTTTCTAAATAGGTATTTTCATAGAAAGCCCAATCCTTTTTTCTCCTTCAAGCCTAGCCTAACTTTTGCAACATCAGCCCATTTTCCAGCAGGTAAACTTCATCTTCACCAGCATTCTGATGTGGTAGGACTAGAGCAGCAATAGCCAATAATGTATTGCTTACTTTCTGCCAATCCTAGTCCCCTTTTGTGATCATATAAGCACACACTTTATAAGCCAAGAAATCATCTGAAACTATGCATAGAGTACCCAGCCCTTTTCTATAGGCATAACAACAACCTTCCGTGATACAAGATGAGCTTCATGTAACTTCTGTGCTCAATATCCTCACAAATTCGTTTGGGAATTCCAGCTGTTTGCGTGGTGTAGAGCGAAATAGCCAAAAGAATGGATTGAGCTGACGTCACTCTACAAGCTACGGACAGCAACTATACATTCCAATTGGAAAGTCTGGTCTTTACTTGCTCCAACACATGGTTATATGTAAACAGTTTGACCGCCTCTGGCACTTCTTAATTTAATTTCTTTATTACTTTTTCAAGAAAAAAAAAAAAGAATTTGCTAGTGTTTTGCTCTCTTCTTTTTCTTTGAAATCTTTTATGAAATTTTTTTCTTATTGAAATCTTTTTTTTTTTTTGCTCTTTTCTTTTAGTTTGGTGTTTTTTTTAATTAGATTATGGAAAAATAAATAAAAATAAAATTGATTTATTTTATTTTTTCCATGATAAATTTTCTGCCTTTGATTTGAGAAATTTTCCTTAATTTGAAGTGATTTTAATTTTAATTGGGCTTTTCTATATGCTTTTTTTTTTTTATTAAGTATGTATTTGATTATGCTAAGCTCAAGAAAATTGAGCGCAAATTTGATAATAGAATGAAATTAAGCTGTAACAGAAATTGGATTGTAATAAAAGCTCACATTAGAAAACCAAACCTAATCAAGTTCAATTGCTTCAATTTGGTTTGGTCGACAAATTTAAGTTGATTTAATTAAATTATTTCTAAATTTCATTATATCAATTTTATATAAAAGGTGTTAATTTTTTATCTAACTTGAATTTATTCGAAAAATTTGCTCAAACTTGACTTAAAAGGAAACTCGATAAGATCCGAAAATTTCGAGCCAAACCTAATTGACCCTAATCCCAATTTGCATGCTAATTCAAATTGATTTGATTTTGATTTAATCTAATTTAAATTATTTAAATTTTATTTAAATATTAAAATATTTTTTATTTTAATTCTATATAAATTTAATTCAATTACATATTTTCATTATATATAGCTATTTATTTAAAAAATAAATTATAAATATTTAAATAAACATAAAAATTTTTTAATGAATTTATATTTATATAAAATTTATTTGATTAAAAAATATTTTTAATAAATTATAAAAATCACATAAATAATAAAAATTTTAAAAATATATTCTTCAAAAAATAAATAAGAAATTATCCAATTCTATATGAAATATTATTTTTAAATGTAAATTTGAAACTCATTTTCAAATTCTTTATGTATATAAACTTGATGAATAATTCAAATTCGCTCAAAATCTAAATGACTGGATAATATCTTGACTCAAAAATAATTCGATTTGAAATGACTTATTTACCACCTCCAATTTTATACTTTTTTTAAACATGAAATAGAGATTTCATTTTAAGAAAAAAGGAGAAATTTACAATTGCTATAACATCTAATGATGAGTACAATCCAAATTAAAAAAACAAGAAATATTATAATAATTGCATAAATCCATAAAAAAAAAAACTCGCTCAACACTAAAAAATGAACACTCTTTATGAATAGTAATGTGTGAATAACAGTTCTACTCTTGCACAACATTGAGAAAGAGTATCAAATCTCAAATGACATTTCAAAAGTATTAATTGAGTTAAATTCAAATTTCTCGTTTGAAAGGTTTTCTCTGACTTTAGTAGCTATAAATCTTTGAGATTTTAAATATACTATGCATAAAAATAAAAATCAACAGACAAATCTCTAATTTGTTTTATGACAAAAGATTTGAAAATTCATATAAGGGTATAAAACCAAATCTACATAAAAAAAAAAAAACTATTTATTTATGAAATAGATAACAAGAAAATAGAAAAGAAAATGGGTTGATGCTGGCAAATATGGCCGACGACCCCTTGTGAAAGACTAGAAGAAGAATGCGCTGAAAGGTAGAACAAGGAGAAAGAATCTTATACTAAGTGAGTGTTTGATATAACTAATACATGTAGTGGATAAAAGTTTTTCATTAAACAACTAAGCATTAAGTGTTTAGTAAACAATATAAAACAACAGTTGGAGTTGGCATAATTCACTCGTACCCATTTACCCACCCTTTAAAAATTGGATATGGATAGTAAATGTGTAAATTAATTTTAAATGTTTACTAAATGGGTCATTACCCACTTAATCCTAATAATATATGGGTGAAAATGAGTTGGATAAGGATACCCATTTAACATATAGACATCACTAAAAACAAATACCATGTTATTATGTATGTAAGCAATGTGAAAAAAATTATATGTAAATAAAATATACTTAAAAAGTGAAAAAGATATTTTAAATCTATATTTTATAGAATAATTATTAATATCTAAAAAATTATTTTTTGAAAAATTTATATTTTTAAAATTTTTATATAAATAAAATGAATTAAATAAATTCACTCTAAAACAAAAACAATAAACTTTAAATATCCTAACTTGCTACAGTATTGAAATTGATTTAATTAAATATATTAATCCTAAATTTGTGTAAAAAAATTGTCTATACAAAATAAAAAATACCTTAATTATCCTAAATCATCCTACAATACAATCATAAAATATTATAAAATAATTTATATTATTACTTGATTTTCAATGTGCATGTGGACTTTAATATTTCCGTTATTACATTTTAAAGATCTATAAATAAAATAAAATCATATATATATATATATATATACACGACTTCATGTGCTCATCTTGTGATCTATCTTACAATATGACAATTATTTAACTATATTGCATCTTTTTATTATCAATATTTTTTTTATCAATTAAGATTTAACTTAGTAACTTTATAATTCTAAATAATATCATTAAAAAAATTAATAAATGAGTTAATCCACACATTACCCCTTATCGGTACACTTCTAAACTCTAAAGACCTCATATCATATCGTATACCTATTTTAAATTAATCCTATTCTTCATAATAACTTTCTTGTTTATTTAGGCATAATTAAATTAATAGAAGCATCCACGCTTCTACACCTTGATGTTGGGGGCCTTACTATATTAGTCGGTTTAGGTGATTCAGGTCAAATGAAGGTGGTTGGTTGGCTCAGGTGATTTTGGTTGAATCCTTGCAAGATAACGAAGGTGAGTGAGTGTCCAACCGGTTGCCGAAAGCCCATTTTGATGCTTAAGTCAGTAATGTGCTAGAGGGAGAGAGAGTGAATATAATGCATGAGAAATACTTGATCGTGCTCTTTATATACTATTTAGTGTGAGTTGTTTTTTAGTTGGAATAAGATTTGATATTTTCCTGTTTGTGGATATTTTCTTGTGAGAATTATCTTTCCTAATAAAAAATAACTTATGATAACAGATAATATTTCTACTTAGGATGAGCTACGAGTCAATTGTACTTGGATTGGTTGATCCATATGGTATTATAGTTTAATGAGCTTTATTGGAGGTCGAACTGTTCTTTATTTTCCTATTGTAGTGATAGAGGTCAACTGGACCATATGTGTGATTGGGCCTAATTTATGTATACTTGGATATATCATACCTATTTGTCATTTCCCTCAATATATATATATATATATATATATATATATATATATTTATA
>CATIWR010351674.1:0-13018 GCA_949677035.1 Omphalea diandra
CATAAAACAATTTGCCATACAACTATACAAACACTACATATATGTTCAAGTGTCCCCAAATGCAATAGTGCTTCAATGATTATTTATCTAATGCATATGCTCATGTGATAATGCTAATGAATATGGCTAGGGATGTTACAGCTTTCATCCCAAGTGGCTAAAAAATTATTCTTCTTCTCTTTGTCCCATCTCTTCTTCTTCTTTAATTTGGGCCACTCAAAGTTGATGTGGCCTCGCTTGCCACATTCATAACAAGTGACATCGTTAGATTTCTCTCTTGGATTAGGAGTTGTCTTCTTGAAGCCTTTTCTTTTTTTTCTTCTCTTAATCAATTCCTTTGTCCTCCTAAAGAGCATTGCTAGCTCCTCTTCTTCCTTGTCACTTTCTTCATCACTTGAGGTCATCTCTACCTCCTTCTATTTTGTTGTAGCTTTAAAAGCCATGGTTTTCTCTCTTTTTTTGGTTTCTCTCCTTGGCCTCTTAGCTTTTTCATTTGTTCATCTTTTTGTAAGGCCAACTCATGAGTTAAGAGTTTGCCTATCAACACATCGGTTGGAACCTTTCCAATCTCTAGATTGAACTCTTGTATGTTGTAAACTCTAGCACCAAATTTATCTAGAGGAAGAGTTTTAAGGACTTTTGTGTTTACCTCATAGATAGTGAGAGCTCTTCCAAATTTCTTCATGTCGGTGACTATGGATAAGAGCCTATTTGTCATTTTTGTGATGCTCTCATTGTTCTTCATCATGAAGAGTTCCCATTCGGTGACATACATCTCCAAACGGTTTGACTTGACTAAAGTTGTTCCCTCATGATAGTCCTCTAGAGTCTTTCAAATGGCATGTGTTGTTTAACAATATTGCACTCTTCTAATCTCTTCTCTAGAGAGTGAGCTTAGAAGAATGGTCTTTTCCCTCTTGTTCTTGCCATTTGATCTTCAGTGAGCTTCAACCCATTCTTCCATTGGGATTAATTCTTCATTACCATCCATAACTCTAGTGGGTGGCTTCCATTCCTTGATGACCACATCCCAAAGGTCCACCACATCTATGTCAAGATAGATCTCCATTCTATACTTCCAATGAGTATAGTCTGTTCCATCAAAGCGAGGCTTGAGTTATGAGTGGATTCCCTCTTGTGCCATGATCTTTGTTCACCCAATGAAGGTCTAATTATGAAACTTGGCTCTAATACCACTTGTTGGCCCTAGGCACTAAGAAAAGGACGTTGAATTGGTGTATAAAAATTAAAGCATGAAAGGGAGAAGATAAATGAGTAGAAAAGAAACACAAGATTTATAGTGGTTCAGGTATAAACGACCCTATGTCCACTCCCTAATTCTTAGAAATGAGGTGTTCCATTATCTTTCAAAGGTGTTTTCAAGCTTACACCAAACTTTTACACTTATGTTTTGAAGGCTCACACAATAACCTATACTCTTGTGCTTTAAGGCTCACACAACAACCTTTGCACTTGTGTTTTAACAGGCTCACACAATAACCTCTCTAAGTGTTTTGACAGACTCACACTACAACCTATTATGCTCACACCCAACAATGACTTAAAGAATAGAAAAAATTGAGTAACAAAATGGCAAGAGTTTAGTTACAAAGTTATCAATTCTCTTGCATTTACATCTATTTGGTAAGGTATTTATAGCCTCTACCCACTAAAGAGACGTTTCAATAAAAGTGGTATAAAATCTTCAAAGTGTGTTAGACAGATTTTAGCATTAAATGCTTGACAGTACCAATTCGCTATCGCTACTACTCGTTAATGGTCACCAAATCCAAATTGCATACTTAAGGTTAACCACCCTAGTCCAACAAAAGTCAACATTAAAAAATGCTTTCAATTCAAATAAAGTACTTCTAAGATACCAAAGTCCTAAAGTTGGAGTACCAATAAGGTATTTGAGTATATGTTTCACAGTACACAAAAGAGACTACTTAGGATTACATTGATATCAAGCACATAAGCAAACACTGAGCATAATATCAAGCTAGATGTTGTTAGATCGAGTAGACTTTCAATCATGCCTTTAAACAATTTTTTATCCATAACCTTACCATTTTCATCCATGCTTAGCTTGATGTTGATACTCAGTGGAGTTTTGCATAGTTTGTTATTTTTCATGCCAAATATTTTGATTAGTTCTCTTGTATATTTGGCTTAATTGATGAAGATTCCTTTCTTCCCTTGTTTGATGTGTAATTTGAGGAAGAATTTAAGTTCTCCTATCATACTTATCTCAAATTCACTTTTCATTACTTTGGAGAAATCTTCACATAAGCAAACATTAATAGCACCAAATACGATATCATCTACATATATTTGCACTAGTAATAAGTCTTCATTATTTTCTTTAGAGAAGACTTTTATGTTTACCAAACCTTTGGAGAACCATTTCTTTGTACGAAAGTTGCTCAACCTTTCATACCTCTTGGAACTTGCTTTAAGCCATATAGGGCTTTGGTTAGTTTGAATACATGGTAAGGAAAGCAATAGCTTTCCAAACCAAAAGGTTGTTCAACATATTCTTGTTCATCAATATGGCCATTAAGAAAAGCACTTTGACATCCATTTGATATAACTTAGAATTCATATGAAACGCAAATGTAAGCAAAATCCTAATAGTTTCTAGTCTTGTTATTACTGCAAAGGTCTTATAAAAGTCAATTCCCTCTTCTTGGGTATATAGTCTTTGGCTACTAACTGAGCATTGTTTCTAATAATGGTTCCATGCTCATCAAGTTTAATCCTAAAGACCCATTTGGTTCCAATAATGGAATGTTTTTAAGGTCAATAAACTAAAGTCCATATTTTGTTCCTCTCAAACTGATTGGGTTCATCTTGCATAGCAAGTACCCAGTGTTCATCTTTAATGGCCTCATTTATTGTCTCAGACTCAATAAAGGAAACAAAAGTAAGATTGGTACATGCATTTTTAAATGATGATCTAATTGTTACCCGACTTCATGGATCATCAATTATGAGATATCTTAGACGATCTTTCTTAAAGACTCAGTCCCTTTCTAGTTGACCTTGCTCTTCATTTGAAGTAGCAAAAGGTGGATTTGTATTTTCTTCACTCCTCATGCCTTATGGCTTGCCCATATTATTCCTTCTTTCTAATGTTTAGCTCACTCACAGGACCTGCAAGATCATCAACATCTTCTTTTATTCATTAACAAGTGGAGTCAGATCCATCAAATGCAACATGCATAGACTCCTCTATAACAAGTGTTCTCTTGTTGAAGACTTTATTACCTTTGCTAGTAGTACAGTATCCAAGGAAATTTCCTTCATCGGATTTAGAGTCAAACTTACAAAGGTTGTCTTTAGTGTTTAGAATAAAACACTTGCAACCAAAGACTCTAAAGTATATAATCTTGGGCTTCCTATTATTTCACAACTTGTAAGGAGTTTTCTTTAACAAAGGTCTTACTAAGACTCTATTTAAGACATAACATGCATGTTTACAACTTCAACCCAAAAAAATTTAGGAAGATTACACTCATTTAACATGGTTCTAGCAATTTCTTGAAGAGTTTTGTTCTTCCTTTCTACCATACCATTTTGTTGTGGTGTTCTAAGAGTTGAGAAGTTATGTGAGATACTATATTCATCACAAAAGCTATGAAACTTAGCATTCTCAAACTCACCTCCTTGATTTCTTCTAATAAAAGAGATTTTCAAATCCTTTTGATTTTGAATTCTCTTGGCAAAGGTCTTAAGAGCATCAAAATAAAAGTCCTTGTGAGGGAGGAATAACACCCAAGTACACTTAGAGTAATCATCTACTATGATAAATGCATAATGCATGCCTTCTAAGCTAGATACTTTAGTGGGTCCAAACAGATCCATGTGAAGCAATTGCAAAGGTCTAGATGAACTTACCTTGTTCTAAGCTTTGAATGAATATTTGACTTGTTTTCCTTTTTGACATGTTTTACAAACTCCTTCCTTTGTGAACTTGATTTCAGATAGACCTTTAACTAATTTTCTTCTTTTTAGTTTATTGAGGAGTTCCATGTAAGCATGTCCTAGCCTTCTATGCCAAGTTTTACTTTTATCCATTATAGAGACTAGACACTTTACAGTATGATTAATGAGAGAATTTAAATCAACGACATAAATGTTATGAGTTCCCAACCAATGAATAAAATTTTTTTGTCACTCATCCTTGACACATAGCAAGCTTGTGGTTCAAACATGACTCTAAGGCCTTTGTCACAAAGCTGATTTACACTCAGCAAATTGTGTTTGAGTCCATCAGCAAGCAATACTTTATCAAGGCTAGGAAAATCAACAGTGTTACCAACTTTACCTATGCCAATGATTTTGGCTTTTCCATTATCTCCAAAGGATATGTTTCCAAGTCCTTCAGTCTTCTCTAATTATGCGAAGAACTTCCTTTCTCCTGTCATGTTCTTTTAACATCCACTGTCAAGATACCACTCTTGCTTTCTAACTTACGATTTCAAGCACATCTACAAAATAAAGAGAATCAAGCCTGAGGTACCCAAATCTTTTTGGGTCCTAGGGGTTAGCTATTGCCATTTACTCATCATGCCTTCTAAAATGCAGTGATAAGTATTGTGACCATAAATACCATAATAAAAATATTCACCATTAAAGTGAGATATTGTCTTATTTCTAGGTGGAGTATGCACATAGTGTTTGTGAGACTTGTAACTCCTTTGAGCCATATTTCTAGAAGTGTTTCTCATATGAGGAATTCTCCTATATGGCATGCATCTATATTCATGGTTATGGAAATTCATGTCCCTTTGGACACTTTGCCTTTTAAGCTTGTATGAATGATACATATAGGCATAATTTACTCTAGGAGGAGCATGTTTTACTTGTGTGTGAACATGTTGTGACTTAGCTTTGTGCCACTTATTTTGGCATTTCCCTTCTTGGAAACTTTTGGCATTTTGATAGGGGTTAGGCATACTAACTTCCTTAGCCTTAACAAAGACTATTTTGGAAGTAGGAGTAGTAGAAATAGAGGCATTATATCTTAATTCATGTTTAACGGATGGGCTCATTTGAATTTCAAGGATGCAGTATAATTTCTCCTTTCATTTGGTGAATTTGTTGTGGCCATCCTTGAGCTTAAAATTCTTAGCAGTGAGAGACTCAATCTCCTTAGCCAAAGTATCTTGACTCTTAGCATAATCTTTTAAAGACTTGTTTTCTTTCTTAAGAGAGGAGGTGCTAGACTTGAGAGTCTCAACTTTCAAGGTGGGCTTGATAATAATAGAATATAATTCATCTGTAGAGTAAGAATCAAAGGGATTTACCTTATAGTCAACATCATTGTCACTATCATTACTGGAGGAGTGCTCACTTGAGGACTCATATGATTTCTCCTCAATTACCATTAGACAGAGGTTGGCCAACTCCTTTGTAGTATCCTCCTCATCAGGTTCAAAGTCACTGGTGTCATTCTAAGTAACTTTATACACTTCCTTATCTTTCTTAAAGGTGTGTTTCTTAGCAGGAACTTTGTTCTTTTTCACCTTAGGACAATCTAACTTTATGTGCCCTTTCCCATTGCACCCATAACAAATAAGTTAACACTTGCTACCTTTTTCTTCTTATAACTCCTTCCCATTTTGCTCTTTTGCTCTTTTAATTTGAGAGAAATCTCTTTACTTTATTTGTTATGAGGGCGAGGTGCTCATCTTCACTGTTGTCTTCATCATTATTAGAAGAAGAGGATGTTAGCAAACAAGAAAAATATGGGCATTCAGAGCATACCTCTTTGTGTTTTTGAAGGCCAAATATTTCTTTCTCACCTTAGTACTTTCAGCTGGTTTTTCAAGAGTATTTTCATGGGCCAGTAGCTTTCCCATGAACTCATCTAGTGATAGGGCTTCTAGCTTGTTTACTTCTTTTATTATTGTCTTCTTAGCTTCTCACCTATCTTTGGGAAGTGTTCTCAGAATCTTTGCTACCATGTCCTCTTTAGAGTAGGACTTCCTAAGAGTTTTGAGAATGCCCACTATGCTAATAAACCTATTGTACATTTTAGGGATGGATTCACCAGGCTAATATACAAATGTTTCGCACATGTATGTATGCATTTGTATCTTTTTCTTTTTGACTTCTCTAGTTCCTTCATGTTGAGTCAGCAATGTTTCCCATATTTATTCTCTTGATGTACACATTTGTAGTTTAGCGTATTTAGCTTTGTGGATTGTACAGAAGAGAACGTGCATTGCTCGTCTATTTTTGAAATTTACCTTATTCTCTTCAGCTGTCCATTCATTCTTGGGCTTGGGTACTAAAACATCTCCAACTAGTATAATTAAAACTTTTCTTCCTTCTTCGATAATGCCCTAAAGATCTATGGTTTCACTATCTAGAAAAATCTCCATATGATTTTATTTGTACCCGTAGTCATCCTCTTTGACAAAAGGTGGCTTATGGATTGATTGTGATTCTTTATGACTTGCCATGATATTCACTATGAGCACTTAACCTTTGATGGAAATACAAGCTCTGATACCAATTGTTGTCTTTTTGTTGCCCTAGAAGGGAGAGGGGGGGTGCGGGGGGCAATGACAAGTAAAAATGAATTATAACAAGTGCGAAAATAATAAAAAATCAAGATATTAAATTTATAGAAGTTTGAAACAACCTGCCTATGTCCTCTCCTCTAGTATCCCCACTAGAGCCTTCCACTATCAAGATAACTTACAAGTGCTATCAACTAACTTTACAATAGTAGTTTTCAAGCACTATCAAGCCATTACAAGTAGACTTTCAAATGCTAATAAGATCATTTTCCAAAGTAGTTTACAGGTACTACCTTAAACCATTCATAAAGTGTGGCTTTAGATCTCCTAAGATCTCTTAACCAATGGTTTTCTCAAATGAAATTACAACTTAGAAAGTTAATAAAAAGCTATCACACTCAAGCAATAATCAATTCAGAATACACTCATAAGCTATGATTGATTTGGTAGAGCGTTTTAAGATAAGTTTGAAAGCTTATTTTCCAAACTCTATTTTTGAAAATAGCTTTTACAAGCTTTGACAATAAACTTCTCTTGTAACCTAGAACAACCTTATTTCACGCCACTATTCAAAGACAATTTTTACAATAGAAATAATCATTTTTTAACTATTTTATATTTTTATTTATGTTATGGGAGGGTCCTTGTAAAGGCAAAGATACAAAACTAGTCGTTAAAAGAAGACTCTCATTTCATGTCACTAGAATAGACACTCAACGCCTATTGAAAAATCTCCACGCCTGTTGTTGGGTGATTTTTTAAGTAGAATACAACTTCAACGGTTATTGATCCATCGAAATGCTCGTTGGAACTAACTATTAGAGAGAAATTTGTCTAGGTGCTCCTTTTTTTACTTTCTCAATTGTTTATTCAACAACTCCTTCAACAATTGTTGGCACTTCTCAATGGCTATTAGAATTCAACTTCAACTCCTGTTGAGATATACTAATGCTCGTTGTAAATTTCCAAGAGGATGTGAACTTGATGTTCTAGTTTTCAAGATTTTAAACGTTACTTTAACGGTTGTTAGCAAGCTTCCAATGCCCATTGAGAACGTTCTCAATACTTATTACACTTTTGAGGGCGCCCCATTGGAGGGTCCAGAAACTTTAGCTCTGTCTGGGAACGTCTCCAACACTCATTAGTAGAATCCAACACTGTGTCGAGATCTTGAGAGTTATGTTTGCATTAAGTCATGTGGTCCAATGCCCATTGTGTTTTGAGAGAACCACTAGTTGAGAGGCCTAAAAGATTTTACCTAAACTTTGCTATCACTTCAACGCCTATTAAGAATCTTCAATGCCCATTGTTGAACTCATAATGCCTATTGAAATGTGGTAACACGCATTGGCTTTGAATAGTTAGAGTTTTTACCAAAACTCTTTTTTCAAACATCTTTGATCAAAAGATTGATGTACCTATAAGATTTGACCCAACCAAATTGGACAAGAGTTAGCTTTTAAATGTGTTTGCAATCATCAAAACAAGCTCAGTTTAATAAGATTATCATCTTGCTTGCTATATCTTTATAAGTTGCCTTGCATAAAATTGTCCTCTACATCAACTTGAACAAGCCTCCAATGCCTTGGTTGCTTCAAATTGGTGTGAGCGGTGTTAGAATTTGAGGCAATTTTCAAGCCTTCAATCTTCTCATTCATTACATGAAATTACTTTTTTATTTGGGCCATATGAGCTTGTAAAGCTTTCATGAATAACTTCCACTCTAGTTGTTCTTTAGGATATGCCATGATTCATAAAGAACAAAAGGAATTGCCACCAAACACTTCCCCATGTATTTACATAAATAAGATAAAACTCACACTCATGTTTAACTCAAAATAGGCTTTTACCCTCTTTTAAACTCACCACTCTTGCCTTTTACCTCTTTTGAATTCTTTTCTTTAAGTTATTTAACAACTAAGTTACTTTATGTTGAATTAAACCTAAACCAAACACAAACAAGTAAAACTAATCCTAAAATGACTTAGAGAATAAAGGATTTGAAGATAACACATTTGATTGGAAGAAATAAATTTTAAAGATCTATTCAAAATTTAAAGATCAAAAAAGGATTTAGAAGTTGCAAATTGGTGTTCTAAACTCAATATTGATGGAAAAATCAACCCTAGGTTGCATGCAAAGTGAAGAATTGAAATCGGCCCCTTCAATTACAAAACAAGTTCTATGTAACTCTAGCTTCTTCTTTTTTTTTCTTTTCTTTTCTTTTTCTTGTCTTTTCCTTTTTATTTTAATTCCTTATACTTTGGAAGCTCAAGCAAACTTAGGATTGAAAGAAACATAATGAACAACTCAAAACATAAGAAAACACAATGGTAGCCGAATTTGGATAAAGTAAAGGCATTTTGGTAATTTTACCCTTTCTTGAATTTTTGGATAAGGTTTAGCCCTAGACACCAAGAAACACCAAAAAAGTGATTAACAACAAAAAGAAACAAAATTGGAATAAAAAGGATGAAGAAATTACAACAAATAAGCAAAAAATAAAGTTTCCTTAATTTAACAAAATTTTGTCAAACTTCCAAATTTCAAGGAATTTCATGAAATTAACACTACAATCATGTAATTACAGACACAAGAATGATTAACAATGAAGAAAATATAATTTGAATTGAAGAAAAATACTAAATTGAATGTGTTGCAAAGTTCCTTAATTTAAATAATTTTGGCAAAAGTATGCAATTTCAATGGAATTTAACTTTGATTTTCAACTATGCAATAGAAGATGGTGAAATAAACTAATTGAATGAAGAAACAATGGAAACAAATAAACTTGAGTGCAAGAAGTCAAAGATGGTCGAATGTAGCAGAAGAAAAGAAGAATGTGATTATGGTGTTTAAATCGCAAAACAAAGAAGAACAATGCTAGAACACAAAAGAAAGTTACCTTTTGATCTTTAATTTACCTTGGAACTACTACTAATTGATACAAACAAGGCTATAGAGTTCCTAATTTGTATGCTTGATCACATAACTTCCCAAATCTATTTCAAGAATCAAAACAAGATAGATCTTTAAATACCAACTAGGCCTCTAGAAAATCTATATCTAGAAACCTAAGTTATGAAGATTTAAAGTGTTTCTTCATTCAAACCATAAATTAACTAAATTAGTTTAAGACTAAAATAAAAAATTTTATGAAATTATTAAGCTTTCACTCAATAATCTCACCAAGTCCACTTAAGAACTCAAGAAGAGAATTTAACCTCACAAATAAAATTGCTAAAGAAAATATTATTGATTGATTAACTAAAGTTGGTTGAATGTGGAAGGTTATTTATAGCCTTTACAATGTCTAAAGAAAACCCCAATAAACCCTAATAAGAATTTAGCCAATGGTGTTTGGCCTCTTTCAAAATAGCTAAATAAATTGTCATAATGACTCTAGGAAATCTAAACAAAAAATACTATTAGCTATCAAGATTTAGTCGAGTAGTTGTCATAACTAGGTAACCTTAAATGAAGTTCCTTACAAGATTAAAATAGCAAACAAATAGTCCTACTAATAAAAAGCTAAGTATTCAGCCAATGAAGAGAAAGTCCTTATGGCATTAGGAAGACAATGTCAACTAAGCAAATCTTGCAAGTATCTTTGACTTTAGGCTTTTTCTACTTGCTTACACACCTTGGGCCTTTAATTCCATTCTTTGGCAAAATTGGATTAGACATTGATGCTCGCTAAAAGCTAGGCTCGATTGGATTAAGTTAAGTGCTCCTTTTGAAGAGTTTAAGCCCTCATCTTCTTTTAATTAGGTTTCCCACATCTTTTACTCCTATTGGGCCATCTAATTGTAATTCCTTGTTGTATAAATGCTCCAGTTGTCTACTTGAACTTATTTAGCCTTCCTCTTACGATAAGGCTTTGAAGTTGAAGTGAATTCTTTACTCACTTGCCTTAGTCATTTGCATGAAACCCCTATGTCATAAACACGTAATAACTATTATAATTGCCCAATTGCCTCACTGCCTTCACTTGCAAAGCAAAAAAATAATTGCCTATAACTACATTCATAAACACCATATTCTCATCATTTTATTGATACAAAAATCACAAACATTTCATATTAAACACATATTAAACACATATTTAATAAACTAATATCCCAATTCAACAAACACTAAAACTAATAAAAGTAGTACAACTAAGATGGTCCAATAATTGCTAGAACACAAAATATTCAAAATAATAGTTTTAACTAGGTTCCTTTAGTATCCATTCTAAACTTGCAATTGTTGAAATTCATAATCCAAAAATAACAATGCCAAAAACATACTACATTAACTATGGCAAATTTAAAGGAAATTAAAAATAAAGAAATTAAATATCAAAAATAAAATTGTCACTAGTATGGTGGAGGGTTTTGCTTCTAAAATCTCATATGAGCAAAAAAGGTAGTTAATTAATCTTGCATATGCTCTAATTTATTGTCCATTCGATCTAAACACTCCATGATTTAAGAATTGGTTTGAGCTAAAGTTGTAGTAGCAAATTGAGCTTTGTCTAGTCATTCATCCCCTTCAAGTTATCCTATAAGTGCATGTTAATTTCCTACCTTTTTACAAAGCTGGATTTGCACTAATTATGGGCAATCCAGGCATTCCACTATAATTTCAAGCTTCAAATCTATTTCTTGGTGATGAAAGTTTGTGCAAAACTAGGCCATGACAATAGCCACAAATTCAGCCATTATTTTTCTCGAGGTGGCCTTGGTTACTGCCTCAAGTTATTATAATGGCTAAACTCCACAATTTGGTCTCTCGCCTTGCACCATGCACCATAGGAAAAATCTCATTTTTTTACAATAAGTTTATTATTCTCATATCATGTAAAAATAATATACGACACTAAATGTTGAACATATCACAATGTTAGGTTTTTTATCTCTTAAGATTTGGAATGGCCTACCATAAACATCGAGTCCTCCTCTGTAATCTACTTTTAAAACACTAGTTCATTGTATAATAGAGGAGGTGTAATGTGCCCTTCAATAGAGAACCACATCAAGCATTAAACATATCCATTGGCACCATATGAATGGTGCTAAATAGGTGCACAATAAAGGTGGAGGTCCTATTGAAGTCCTTAGTTTGTCCAAATGTGAGAGTGGTAAGAAATTATAACGTAAAGCTGATATGGGTGGGTGGACAGAGGTAGGCAAACCTATCAAACCCACTATTTGCTAAAAGCCTATCCACTTCTTTTTTCAGCCCGAGGTAGCAAGGCAAGCTCAAACAAAATTTTGTTTGCTTTAAAGCCCCAAGTTTTGAGGGTTTTATAGTGGGCAAGTTAGGTTTTATCTTTAAATTTGAGTTTAGGTGTGAACAACACTTATGCTAATGTTAAGGGTGGTGGCAAATCACTAGTAGAGGAAGAAGATGGAATAGCGGTGGGCTTTCGAAGGTCGTTTTGAGAAAGAAGGGTTGATCAAAGATCTGGCCAGCTTCCATTCCATGGTTATTTTGGTGATTGTCATGGTTAGGTTGGGGATTTCTAGAGGAGAGAGAAAATGGTTAGGTTGAAAGAAAGGGGTGTCAGAACTGTAAGGGGTTTTGGATTTTTGTGTGTTAGTGTTAGGAAAAAGAAGAGAATTTATGAAGGCAATCTAATGTTAGCATGGGCCACAACATGGCCCAGGCTACTTATTTTCTACTTCAAATTGATGAAGCTAACAATCTAGCTACTAGTGAGTTGTATAGTTATGCCAATGATTTTCTGCATGGCCCATTACACAACTTATACACTAAGTTTGCAACTCTATTTCAATGTTCCTCCTCCATTTTTAATCATTTATACTATTGTACCCTTCATAATTACATATGATATTGTTGCCCATGTTCATTATTCCAAAATAACCTATAATTAACAAAAAATAAACTAAAATTAACTTGAATTAAACATAAAAACAACAATCTAACTAGGAATTAAAGTAGCAAAATTTACTAAAGATCTGAGAATTTAAACATTGAATTGATTAAAAACTAAAAACAGGTAACATGTAGAACTTAAAATAAACAAACTAAAATGACATAAACAAATTAAAACATTGTGTTGTCTCCCAACAAGCGCTTGTTTGAGAAATTCTTCTTAACAAGCACTTAATTATAGTTATTTTTTTGGTTTGAAGTTTATGAGAAGAATTTCTCCATTTTGTAATGTATCTCTACATTAATAACGCTTTAAATGCTAGCCATTCACTTTGAACGCTTTGGCACTCTCTTCTTATAATTCCATAGCCTTGTGAGGAAACACTTGCACTACTTTAAATGATCTGAACCAATATGATTTTAACATTCCAAGAAAGAGTGTAACATCCTCATCCACATTTATTGGCATTATCACATGAACATATTCATTGTATAAATGATATGAAATCCCATATGAATATATGCATTGGATAGATGATTATTTAGATACGTGAATTGGATAAGCAGGACGACGACACATGCACCATTGCATTTGGGACACT
>CATIWR010351703.1:0-26695 GCA_949677035.1 Omphalea diandra
TTATAACTTAGGTTGCTAGAAACAAGTTTTCTAGAGGTCTAGTTGGGATTTGAAGATCAAAACTCCAATACTTGTTTTGATAGATCTGGGCAACTATTCTCAAGCATACGGGTAAGGAATCTAATCCAACCTTGTTCGTATAACAACCTCACCAAATTGATTCTAATTAAAGAGGAAGAACAAATGGTTTCAAAATAAAAAAACAAACAAAAACAAAATGAAAGGAACAAACCTAAAGATATTATTTTAAACTATCCACACACAAACTTTAAGGAAAATTAGAGCTTCCAATTTGCAAAAAGCTTTGAATTAAATTTAAAATAATGGATTTCAAAGATGTTAGGTCAAATTGGAATTCAATCTCACTTAAACAACTTGTAAATAACTCTTATAATCCTTAAAAACTTATAAAACAGTATGAAATTCAACTAGAATTAAAATGGAAAAAAGGGAAAATTTGAAAAAGAATAAGAAAATAAAAGATGTGACTTGATTTTGGATACAATTCTTTAACATGCATTTGCATCTTGTGTTCTTATCCAAATCATTTTCCTTGTGAATTTTCCTTCAAATTTGGTTTCTTGTGTTAAGTTTCTCTTCCATTCATTTTCTTTGAGTTATCCGTCTCCAGTTCATTATTTCATCCTCTTACTAATCAACTGTCCATTATTAAAGCTTTTGCAACCTCTAATTCAGACTCACCAAATTGATTATAATTGAAGTAAGAGAACAAAAAGTGTTAAAATGGAAAAACGAAAATAAACATAAAAAATGAAAGGATGAAAAATAAAGAAAGTAGCTCAAACCATTCACATGCAAGCTTTGAACAAAATTAGAGTTTGCAATTTAGAAAAAGATTCAAATTGAACTCAAACAAATGAATTTGAAAGATGTTAGATCGAATTAAAATTCAATCTCACTTAATCAACTAGCAAACAATGATTAAAATCCCAAATAACATATAAAATAACAAAGAAACTAACTAAAATCAAAATGGAATGAACAAAAAATTTGGAAAAGTGCAAAAAAAACAAAAGATGTGCACTTAATTTTAGATACTATTCTTCAAGAAGTATGTGTGTCTTGTGCTTTTGTTCAAATCAATTTCCTTATTTGTTTTTCTTCAAATTCAACTTCTTGTGTTAAGTTTATATTCCATTCACTTTTTTCAAGTTCTCTATCTTGAATTCATTCTTTCATCCTCTTTCTAATGAATTGTGTTTTAATTCAAGCTTTCACAAACTCAATTTAATCCCACCACATTGATTCTAATTGAAGCAAATGAACAAATAGTGTCAAAATGAAAAGAAAAAAAAACAAAAACAAAAACAAAATAGAATGAAAGAAAACTAAAACATTATTTTAAACTACCCACATGCAAACTTTCAGGAAAATTGGAGCATACAAATTACAAAAAGCTTTGAATTAAATTAAAAATAATATATTTGAAAGACATTAGGTCAAACTAGAATTCAATCACAATTAGACAACTTGTAAATAACTCTTCTAACCCTAAACAACTTACAAAACAATAAGGAAAAGAACTACAATCAAAACGAAAAGAAGGGAAACTATGGAAAAGAATAAGAACATAAAGGATGTGTACTTGATTATTGATGTTATTCCCTAAGATGTATTTGCATCTTGTTTTCTTCTTCAAATCATTTTCCTTATTGGTTTTTCTTCAAATTTGATTTCTTGTGTTAAATTTCTCTTGCATTTGTTTCCTTCAAGTTATCTATCTTCAACTTATTCTTTAATCCTTTTACTAATCAATTGTGTTTTAATTCAAGCTTTTGCAAGCTCTAATTTGACCACACCATATTGATTCTAATTGAAGCTAAAGAACAAATAGTATAGAAAAGGAAATAAGAAAATAAATAAAAATAAAAAAGAGGAAGAAAACTAAAGATAGTAACAAGCATACTTTGAAGAAAATTTGAGCCTACAATTTGCAAAAAGCTTTGAATTGAACTCCAATTAATGGATTTGAAAGATGGTAGGTCGAATTAGAATTCAATCTTATTTAAACAGCTTCCAAACCACTCTTTGAATCCTAAACAACTTACAAAAAAACTATGAAAACAACTAGCATCGAGATTAAAAGAAGAAACACTATGGAAAAGCTCTAGAAAATAAAGGATGTCTACTTGATTTTAGATATTATTCTTCAAGATATGTTTGTCTTGTGTTTTTGTTCAAAACAATTTCCTTGTCTTTTTCTTTAAATTCGATTTCTTCTATTAAGTTTCTCTTTCATTCATTTTCTTGAAGTTCTATATCCTTAATTCATTATTTCATCCTCTTACTAGTCAACTTTGTTTTAATTAATGGTTTTACAAGCTCTAATTTAGCCTCAAAAATTTATTCTAATTGAAGCAATAGCATAAATAGTATCAAAATTAAAAGAAGAAAACAAACAAAAACAAAATGGAAGGATGAAAACTAAATTTATTAATGTGAACTACCCACACACAAACTTTGAATAAAATTAATACTTGCAATTTGCAAAAAGATTTGAATTGTACTCAAAATAATTGATTTGAAAGATGTTGGGTCAAATTAGAATTCAATCTTACTTAAACAACTTGCGAACAACTCTTCTAATCCCAAACAACTTACAAAACAAGGCAAATAACTATAATCAAAATGGAAAGAAATAAAACAATGGAAATGAATAAGAAAAACGGATGAATGCTTGATTTTGGATGCTATTCCTCAAGATGTATTTACACCTTTTTGTTTTTGTTCAAATAGTTTTCTTTTATTTTTCCTTCAAATTTGACTTCTTGTGTTAAGTTTCTCTTCCAAACATTTTCTTCATGTTATGTATCTTCAATTCATTATTTCATTCTCTTACTAATAAATTGCATTTTAATTCAAGCTTTTGCAAGCTCTAATTCAGCCTCACTAAATTGATTATAATTGAAGAAAAAGAACAAATATTATTAAAATATAAAGAAAAAAACAAAGGGAAGAAAAACAAAAAGATGAAAACTAAAGATAGCAATTTAAACTACATGTAAATTTTGAAGAAAATTAGAGCTTGTAATTTGCAAAAAGCTTTGAATTGAACTCAACATAATTGATTTGAAAGATGTTAGGTCAAATTAGAATTCAATCTGGCTTAAAGAACTTGCAAACAACTCTTTTAATATGAAACAACTTACAAAACAATAAGGAAAACAACTAGAATCAAAATGAAAAGAAGAGAAACTATGGAAAAGAACTAGAAAATAAAGGATGTGTACTTCATCTTGGATAGTACTCTTTAAGATGTATTTGTGTCTTGTTTTCTTATTCAAATAATTTTCCATGTTAGTTTTTATTCAAATTTAGTTTCTTATGCTAAGTTTCTCTTTCATTCATTTCCTTCAAGATCTCTATCTTCAACTCATTCTTTCATCCTCCTACTAATCAATTATGTTTTAATTCAAGCTTTTACAAGCTCTAATTCGACCTGCCCAAACTAATTCTAATTATAGTAAAAGAACAAATAATACCAAAATGGATAGAAGAAAATAAATGAAAACAAAATGGAAGGAAGAAAACTAAAGATAGTAATTCAAACTATCCACATGCAATCTTTGAAGAAAATTAGAGCTTGCAATTTACAAAATGCTTTGAATTGAACTCAAAACAATATTTTTGAAAGATGTTAGGTCGAATTCAAATTTAATCTTACCTACACAACTTGCAATCCACTCTTCTAATATGTAACAACTCTTACAAAATAACAAGGAAAACAACTATAATTAAAACTAAAAGAAGGGAAACTATGGTAAAGAACTAGAAAATGAAGGAAGTGCACTTGATTTTGAATATTATTCTTCAAGATGTATTTGTGTCTTGCATTCTTGTTTGATATAGTTTCCTTGTGTGTCTTTCTTCAAATTTGATTTCTTGTGCTAAGTTTCTCTGTCATTCATTTTCTTAAAGTTGTTTATCTTAAATCCAATATTTCATCCTTTTACTAATCAATTATGTTATAATTGAAGCTTTTGCATGCTCTAATTCAGTCTCACAAATTGGTTCTAATTGAAGCAAGAGAACAAATGGTATCAAAATAGAAAGAAGAAAACAAATGAAAACAAAACATAAGGTTAAAAACTAAAGATAGTAATTTAAACTACTCATACACAAACTTTGAAGAAAATTAGAGCTTGTAATTTACAAAAAGATTTGAATTTATCTTAAAATAATTTATTTGAAATATGTTAGTTCAAATTAGAATTCAATCTCGCTTTAACTTGTAAACAACTATTCTAATTCCAAATGACTTATAAAACAACAAGGAAAATAATTAGAATCAAAATGGAAAGAAGCAAAACTATGGAAAAAAACAAGAAAATAATGGATGTGTGCTTGATTTTGGATTTTATTCCTCAAGATGTATATGTGTCTTGTGTTCTTATTCAAATTGCTTTCCTTGTGTGTTTTTCTTCATATTTTGTTTCTTGTTTTAAGTTTCTCTTTTAATCATTTTTTTTAAAGTTCTTTATCTTTAATTCATTATTTCTTCCTCTTGCTAATCAATTATGTTTTAATTCAAGATTTAGCAAGCTCTAATTTGACCTCACCAATTTTATTCAAATTGAAGTAACAAAACAAATAGTATTGAAATAGAAATAACAAAACAAATGAAAACTAGAAAAGGGTGAAGACTAAACATAGTAATTTAAACTACCCACAAACAAACTGTAAAGAAAATTAGAGCTTGCAATGTGCAAAAATCTTTGAATTGAACTTAAAATAATTGATTTGAAAGAGTATTAGTTCAAATTAAAAATTTAATCTCACTTAAACAAATGACAAACAACTCAACTTACAGAATAAAAAGGAGAACAACTATAATCAAAATAGAAAGAAAGGAAACAATGGAAAAGAAGAAGAAAATAAAAGATGTGTGCTTGATTTTAGATACAATACATCAACATGTATTTGTGCCTTGAATTCTTGTTCAATTTGTTTTTCTTATGTATTTTTCTTCATGTTCGATTTATTATGTTAAGTTTCTTTTCTAATCATTTTCCTTAAGCTCTCTGTTTTAAATTCATTCTTTCATCCTCTTACTAGTAAATTGTGGTTTAATTCAAGCTTTCGAATGCTCTAATTCAACCTTGCTAAATTAATTATAATTGAAGCAAAAGAACCAATAGTATCAAAATGAAATGAAGAAATAAATAAAAACAAAATAAAAGGAAGAAAACTAAAGATAACAATTTAAACTACCTACATACGAACTTTGAAGAAAATTAGAGCTTGCAATTTCTAAAAAACTTTTAATTAAACTCAAAATAATGGATTTGAAATGTGTTAGTTTGAATTAGGATTCAGTCTCACTTAAGAACTTGCTAACAACTCTTCTAATCCTAAACAACTTACAAAACAATAAAGAAAATAACTAGAATAAAAACAAAAAGAGGGGAAACTATGAAAAAGAAAACCAGAAAATAAAGGATGTGTACTTGACTTGAGATACCATTCTTTAAGATGTATTTTATGTTTTGTGTTCTTGTTTAAATCATTTTACTTATGTGTCTTTCTTCAAATTCGACTTCTTAGGTTAAGTTTCTCTTCCACTCATTTTCTTTAAGTTCTCTGTCTTCAATTCATTCTTTTGTCCTCTCACTAATCAATTATGTTTTAATTCATGCTTTTGAAAGCTCTAATTCAACCTGACCATTTTGATTGAAGCAAAAGAACAAATAGTTCCAAAACAAAAAGTAGAAAACATACAAAAACATAACAGAAGCAAAGAAAAATAAAGATAGTAATTTAAACTTCCCACTAGCAAACTTTGAAGAAATTAAAGATTGCAATTTGTGAAAAGCTTTGCATTGAACTCAAAATAATAGATTTGAAAGATGTTAATTTGAATTAGAAGTCAATCTCAATTAAACAACTTGCAAACAACTATTTTGATCCCAACCACCCTAAAAAAGAATAAGGAAAATAACTAGAATCAACACGAAAAAAAGAAAAACTATGGAAAGGAATATGAACATAAAGGTTGTGGACTTGATTTTGGATACTATTCTTCAAAATGCATTTGCTTCATTTGCTCTTATTCAATTCATTTTCCTTATGTGTTTTTCTTCATGTTCGGTTTTTTGTGTTAAGTTTCACTTCCATTCATTTTCTTTAAGTTCTATATCTTCAATTCATTCTTTCATCATCTTACTAATCATTTTGTTGTAATTCAAGCTTTCGCAAGCTCAAATTGAACCTCACCAAATTTATTCTAACTAAAGCAAAAGAACAAATAGAATCAAAACGAAAAAAATAAAACAAACATTGACAAAACAGAGGGAAGAAAACTAAAGATAATAATTTATACTACTCGCACACAAAGTTTGAAGAAAATTGGAGCTTATAATTAGCAAAAAGCTTTGAATTGAACACAAACTAATGGATTTGAAAGATATTAAGTTGAATTATAATTAAATCTCACTTAAACTACTTATAAACAACTATTCTAATCCTATAAAACAATAAGGATAACAACTATAATCAAAATGGAAAGCAATGAAACCATGGAAAAAAACACGTAAATAAAAGACATGTACTTGATTTCGGATACTATTCTTCGAGATGTATTTGTGTCTTGCATTCTTTTTCAAATCATCTTCCTTATGTGTTTTCGTTCAAACTTAGTTTCTTGTGTTAAGTTTCTCTTCCATTTGTTTTCTTTAAGTTTTATATCTTCAATTCATTCTTACATCCTCTTACTAATAAATTATGTTTTAATTCAAGCTTTTGGAAACTCTAATTCAACCTTACCAAACCAAACTGATTTTAGATGAATCAAAAGAGCAAATAGTATCAAAATAGAAAGAAGAATGAAACGAAATCAAAATGAATATAAGAAAACCCAATAAAGTAATTTAAACTACTCACATGCAGACTTTGAAGAAAATTAGAGCTTAATGTGCAAAAATCCTTCAATTGAACATAAAATAATGGATTGGAAAGATGTTAGGTCAAATCACAATTCAATATCCGTTAAACAGCTTACAAACAACTCTTTTAATCCTAAACAACTTACAAACAACTCTTTTAATCCTAAACAACTTATAAAACAATAAGAAAATCAACTCGAATTAAAATGGAAAGATGTAAAACTATGGAAAAGGACAAGAAAATAAAGGATTTGTGTTTTATTTTTTATAATATTCCTCAAGATATATTTCCATCTTGTATTCTTCTTCAAATCATTTTCCTTGTGTGTTTTTCTTCAAATTTGGTTTTTTGTGTTAAGTTTCTCTTTAAATTGTTCTATTTAAGTTCTTTATCTTCAGTTCATTCTTTTATCCTCCTAGTAATCAATTGTGTTTTAGTTCAAGTTTTTGCACGTTCTAATTTAACCTCACCAAATTGATTTTCATTGAAGCAAAAAAACAAATAGTATTAAAATAGAAATTATAGAACAAACAAAATAAAATAATGGGAAAAAGAAAACTAAAGACAATAATTTAAACTATCCATATGCAATCTTTGAAGAAAATTAGAGCTTGCAATTTGTAAAAAGCTTTGAATTGATCTCAAAATAATATATTTGAAAGATGTTAGGTCGAAACATAATTTAATCTCACTTACACAACTTGCAATCAACTCTTCTAATCCGAAACTACTTACAAAACATTAAGGAAAACAACTAAAATCAAAACTAAAAGAAAGGAAACTATGGAAAACAACTAGAACATGTGTTTGATTTCGGATACCATTCTTCAAGACATATTTATGTCTTATGTTCTTGTTCGATATAGTTTCCTTGTGTCTTTCTTCAAATTTGATTTCTTGTGTTATGTTTCTCTGCTATTCTTTTTCTTCAAGTTGTCTATCCTCAATTCATTATTCCATCCTCTTACTAATCAATTACTTAATAATTGAAGCTTTTGCATGCTTTAATTCAGCCTCACAAATTGATTATAACTGAAGTAAAAGAATAAATGGCATTGAAATAGAAAGAAGAAGACAACAAAAGGATGAAAACTAAAGTTAGTAATTTAACTACCCACACACAGACTTTGAAGAAAATTAAAGCTTCCAATTTGCAAAAATATTTGAATTAATCTCAAAAAATTGATTTGAAAGATGTTAGGCTAAATTGGAATTCAATCTCGCTTAAATAACTTGCAAACCACTCTTTTAATTCCAAACGACTTATAAAATAATAAGGAAAATAATTAGAATAAAATTGGAAAGAAGCAAAATTATGGAAAAGAGATAAAAAATAATGGATGTGTCTTTGATTTTGGATGTTATTCCTAAATTTTGTGTTCTTGTTCAAATTGTTTTCCTTATGTGTTTTTCTTCAAATTTAGCTTCTTGTGTTAAGTTTCTTTTTTAATCATTTTCTTACAATTTTCTATCTTCAATTCACTATTTCATCTTCTTAATAATCAATTATGTTTTAATTCAAGCTATAGCTAGGTCTAGCTCAGCTTTACAATATTGATTCTAATTGAAGCCACATAACAAATAGTATCAAATTAAATAAAATGAAAAAAAAACAAATGGATGAAAACTAAACATAGTAATTTAAACTACTCATATGCAAACTTTGAAGAAAATTAAAGCTTGCAATTTGCAAAAGTCTTTAAATTGTACTCAAAATAATTTATTTGAAAATGTTAGGTCAAATTAGAATTCAATTTTACTTAAACAAATTGCAAACAACTCTTCAAATTCCAAACAACTTACAAAACAATAAGGAGAAAAGCTAGAAACGAAATAGAAAGAAGGGAAACAATACAAAAGAATAAGAAATTAATGGATGTGTGCTTGATTTTAGATACTATACATCAAGATGTATCTGCACCTTGTATTCTTGTTCAAATTGTTTTATTTGTGTGTTTTTCTTCAAATTCGATTTATTGTATTAAGTTTCTCCTCCAATTATTTTCCTTAAGCTCTCTATTTCCAATTCATTCTTTCATCCTCTTACTAGTAAATTGTGTTTTAATTCAAGCTTTCAAAGCTCTAATTCGACCTCACCAAATTGATTATAATTAAAGTAAAAGAAAAAAATAGTGTCAAAATGGTATGAAGAAAATGAAGAAAAACAAAATGGAAGGAAGAAAACTAAAGATAGTAATTTAAACTACTCACACACAAACTTTGAAAAAAATTAGAGCTTGCAATTTGCAAAAATTTGTGAATTGAACTAAAAATAATTGATTTGAAAGTTGTTAAGTCAAATTAGATTTTAGTCTCACTTAAACAAATTGCAAACAACTCTTATAATTTCAAACAACTTATAAAACAATAAGGAGAACAACTAGAATCAAAATAGAAAGAATGAAAACAATGGAAAAGAACAAGAAAATAAAGGATGTGTGGTTGATTTTAGGCACTATTCATCAAAATTTATTTGCGCCTTGTATTCTTATTCAAATTGTTGTCCTTGTGTGTTTTTCTTCAAATTTGATTTCTTGTGTTATATTTCTATTCAAATCTTTTTCCTCATGCTCTTTATTTTTAATTCATTCTTTCATCCTCGTACTAGTAAATTGTGTTTTAATTCAAGCTTTCGAAAGCTCTAATTCAATCTCTCCAAATTAATTATAATTGAAGCAAAAGAATAAATGTGTTAAAATGGAATGAAGAAAATAAAGAAAAACAAAATAGAAGGAAGAAAAATTAAGGATAGTAATTTAAACTACCCACATGCGAACTTTGAAGAAAATTAAAGCTTAAAATTTGCAAAAAGCTTTTAATTGAACTTAAAATAATGGATTTGATAGTTGTTAAGTTAGATTAGAATTCAATCTCATTTAAACAACTTGCAAACCACTCTTCTAATCCTGAACAACTCACAAAACAACAAGGAAAACAACTAGAATCAAAACTAAAAGAAGGGAAATATGGAAAAGAAGTACAAAATAAAGGATGTACATTTGATTTGGATACCGTTCTTTAGGATGTATTTGTAACATCCCTATCCTCATTCATTAACATTCTCACATGAACATATTCATAAAATAAAATGATTTGCAATCCCACATGAGCATATGCATTGGATAAATTGTCATTTAGATTTGTAAATTTGTTGGCCTAGAGCACAAAGAAGGGGGGTTAAATTGGTGGCTGATTAAAAATTAAAAAGAAGGTTAAGGTATTTGGGGAGTTAAGAAGGAAAAGAAAAAAAATCAACATAAGAACATAAGAAGTTTATAGTGGTTTGAGTGTTAACAAACCTTACATCCATTTGCCAATTCTTCACAATTGGGTATTTCACTCAACTAAACTGGTGTTTTCAACCTCACACCTAACTTATATAACTTGTGTTTTATGTCTCACACAAAACCCATACACCTTGTGTTTTTAGAATCACATAAAAACCTCTCACAAGTGTTTTGGATAGACTCACACTTCAACCTCTTACAAGAGTTTTAGAATCTATACTAACTCTCAACCTACTTGCACAGGTGTTTGTTGCTCACACCAAATAATCAACAGCACATAAAGAAGAGTAAAAGAATGAGTAGCAAATTGGCAAGAGTTTGGTTATAATTAATTGAATTCTCTTGCATTTACATCAGTTTGGTGGAGTATTTATAGCTCACATCCACCAAAGAGACGTTACTTAAAAACTATCCCCAAATCTCCAAGTTGTGCTAGGCAGATTTTGCATTAAGTGCTTGTCAGGCATAAGTTGCAGTCACTACTCTCATTTCATGATCACAAATTTCCAATTTGCACTGAGAAGTAGGAAATCGTGGTAGAGAACCCCAATCTGTGGCTAATGGCTAGTCCACTTGTCCTTCACCCATTGGTTGTCTAAAAAATATAGTTGTTGTGTTCAACCAACTATTTAAAAGTCGTGGTTCCAAGTTAGCTTTGTCTTGGGCATAATTGAGATCACAAATTTGTTTGCTTGGTGAGGAAACTACAACTGGTGTCATGAATGTGACCAAATCTTTGCCCTCACGATTTTTGATTTTCAATGGTTGCCTTGAACACTTGGCATGTTGTGGTTGTGGCTTTGGTTCCCTCCTTTGTTACTATGAAATTTACGATCGTGACCTCAGACGCGAATGCCACCGCGAATTCCTCTGTAAATCAACTAATGCTCATTCAGTTGAGTCACAGCTGCAAATTCGCCTGCGAATTCCTTTGGCCTAGCTCCATCCATCCTAATAGCAAAGTTGCGGTCATGATTTAGGGGATACTAATCGTGAATTTGGATGTTCTTCTAAAAGATGGAGATTTTGACTTCCATTCAACTTTTAATGAAAATAAATCTTATAATCTGCAAAATAACACTTACTCAAAGCATTAGTACTGATCAATCTTTATTATCAAGATCAAAAGAGGCTTATGACATAGGTTTAACCAACCTTGTCCAACAATCTCCTCCCTTTTGATTTTGACGACTTAGATTGATCCTACAAAAAAATAAATCATGAGTTGTGAAGTTAGGATAGTCTATGATCAGATAATCAAAGAATAATCAAAGGATTCTAGTCAATGATCAAATAATTCTATAATTCTAAGTTAGAACTTGCTTCCCCTCAACTTATGCTTTTCTTATGCACAATGCTCATTTTCTTTCAATGATATTCTCTCCCTTTTGACAAGATCAAAAAGAGGGTAAATATTTAAAAAGGAAAAGATATGCATAAATTGAGATAGAGTAATCATAGAGAGCAAAACAACAAAGATGACATAGAAATTGCAATCACATAACATTTGAGGCATTGAATAGCAAACCAATACTTTTATTTATTTAATAACTATGGGATCAACAGATTTACATTAAGAACTTAAAAACAAAATAGAAAAAGAAACCCTAAACACAAACTAAAAGATGGGAGAACTGTCATCATCTCTAGAATCATCCAGTTCTTCATTATCTCCTCCACCTTCAGCTTCATCACCCTCTTTAACCTCTTGGTTGTCCTCCTCTTTCGGTGTGTCCTCCCAATCCTCAAAATCTAAAAGATGGTAAGGAGGAGCACCTACTTTCTTATGTAAGTCCAATAAATCACTATAAAGGTGGGATAGGAGGAGAAATTGTATCTTCAACATCTACATCATCTTGTTCAATTTCTTATTAATAGAGGCAAGAGAGATTTTGGTTTTGGGCTTAAGTTGGGAAGGTGGAACAAGTTGGGCTCCCTCTTCAATGACAAACCTTTTTCTTTGGAGGCTTGGGAAGATTCTAGTTTCTTGGCTCCAAAAGCACCTAAAGTATATGTGTAAGAATCAAAGTGAATGGATTTTGCATTGATGAGGTAGGGGAGGTCTAAAAATTTTTGGGAAGGGAAAAGCTTCTTAGTGAGGAATTTTTTGTTTTCCTCAGTAAGAGTACCCATGTATCAATATATAACAGTGACATGGAAAGGAAGAAGAAACTGACTATTGGGTTTGGTGCTCATGTGAATTAATTGATCCACAAGATAGTGATCAGTTTGTATAGGTTTACTTTTTATAAGGTAGAAAAGGAAAGCCAAATCCTTTTGGAATACCTTTTCGTTACCATCACATTTTGTGTTAATGAAGAAGGTGATGATACGATGTAGTAACCAAAAAGGTAGTGTTTGAATGTATTTGGCTAAGGAGGTTTTAGGGTCATGTTTGGTCTAGATGGAAATTTCAGACCAAAACTCAAAATAAATGACATCATGAGCGAAGATGATGAATATAGTGTCATCTTTGACTTGAAGATTGAATAGATTGGAAAGTTGTTTGAAGGTGATGAAAAAAGGGTCCCCAAAGGCTTGAAATACTAATTCATATTAGTTGGCACGAGATTCTGCTCTCCAACTTAGAGTCACAATACACATGAATTCTCACATGATTTCCTCATATTTGAGCTTGTCACGAAAAATGAATTCGTTCCATCCCAAGTTTGAAAGAAATGTGTGGATCTCATCTTTGATTCCCAGCGACTCAAGAAGGAAAGTGGAAGGGGTTTTGTTCGGTAGGATGATATTGGAAGCATTCGCTTTGTATCGATCTTTCTCCATTTTTGTTATCCTTTTCATCAAGTGTAAAGCCGATGGTCCAGAAGGTTGTGCCACTACATTTCCCTTCTCTGCTCTTAAAGCTTTCTTAGGGGCCATTTGTGAATGAATAAAAATTAGAAGGTTTTTTTAGAGTAAGGTAGAGGAGAGATTTAGAAAATGAGTAGTAGTGAAAAGAAACACTGTTTAAGGGGTTTATAAAGGCTAGGAAATGGGGTGAAAATACCCAAAAATAGTCATAAATGCATGAAATGAAAGAGTGTCGTAGGTTGGCAATCAAATCACTTAAATGCATGGAAGTTACCCAAATTCGCGATCGCTAATTCTGAAAAATGTGAGTAACAGACAAAAAACCCTCGAAAAACGGTGCTTCAATGGTTAAAAGATTTAAAATTTGAACAAATTTGTGGTAGGGATTGAAAGTCGTGATAACAAATTGATGGTTGATAGTCGAATAATGAGTACTTATAATTTGTGACCGTGAACCAAGGAATAATGACCACGAATTAGAAGTCAGAAAAGATAAGTATGAAATGATAAGACTTAACTATCTAAGTTATGATCCACTTAATATATTAATGTCTAATTTATGCAAATTGGCATAGAGAGACACAATTGCACATAAAATTAAGACATCCAAAGGGATAAATATCACATACATCACACAAGGCAATCATTCAACAAAGAATAATGCAACAAATAAAACCAATTCAGAAGGATCTAATTTTTCACTTTAAGGAGCTTCCATCAAGCATTCCTAACTTTCTCTTAATGAAGTTCATCCTTTCCTTATTAAAAGGCTTTGTGAAAATGTCCGCAAGTTTGAAACCTAACACATATGTATACACTAAACATTATATTGGGTCTACAAGCAGGAAGATAAAGTAGAGAATTGATCATCCCTCAATATCTCTTCTCATCAATCAACTTATCTGATTTGTCCTTATCCAATTTGATGGTAGCACTCGTTGGTGTTTTTACTACTTTACATCCTTCCATGCCAAATTTCTTGAGAATGTCCTTTATGTATTTGGCTTAGTTGATGAAGATCCCTTCCTTGGTTTACTTGATTTGTAGACTAAGGAAAAACTTAAGCTCTCCCATCATGCTCATCTCGAATTCCCTAATCATACACTTAGTAAAATCCTCACATAGAGATTCATTAGTAGCACCAAAAATGATATCATTAACATAAATTTGCACTATTAGTGTATCATGATTATGCCTTTTGACAAATAAAGTTGTGCCAACCTTCCCCTTTTCAAAATCATTTTGCAAAAGAAAAGAAGTAAGCCTTTAATACTAAGCTCTTGGAGTTTGTTTCAAACCACACAAGGCTCTATTTAATTTAAAAACATAATTTGGAAAAGTAAGTGATTCAAAACTAGGAGGTTGTTCAATATGAACTTTCTCCTCAATAACACCATTTAGAAAAGCACTTTTGACATCCATTTGAAATAATTTGAAATTCATGTGACATGCATATGCCAAATTAATCCTAATGGCCGTTAACCTTGCTACGGGGGCATAGGTTTCATCATAGTCACTGCCTTCGTCTTGGTTGTAACCTTTAACAACCAATCTAGCCTTATTTCTAGTGATGAATCCTTGATCATGTAACTTATTCCTAAACACCTATTTATAACCTATAATTGGGTGTTCCTTAGGCCTAGGAACAAGTTTCCACACATTGTTTCTCTCAAATTGGTTGAGTTCCTCTTGCATAGAAATCACCCAACTCTCATCATCAAAATCCTCATCAATAGATTTTGGCTTAAATTTAGAAACAAAGGCAAGATTATTATCTAAAGAATTGAGTTAAGATCTAGTATTTATACCCTTTAAAGTATCACTAATGATTAGGTCTTTAGGGTGATGCTTAGAAAATCTCCAATCTTTGGGAAGATCTTGGTTTATTTATTTCACTTGTTGATATTGAGGATCTTTATCTTCTCTTGATGATTCATCATGGCCCTCATCCTTTCCTCTTGTAGTATGCTCTAAGTCTAATTTCTCAAAATCACCTACAAGATCATCAACAAAAGAACCTTTCCCAAGATCAAGAATAATAGATTCATCAAACACAATATTCATAGACTCTTCAACAACTATTGAACTTTTATTAAAAACCCTATAGGCTTTGCTAGTGGTGGAATAACCTAAGAAGATGCCTTCATTAGTTTTTAAATCAAATTTTCTAAGATTATCCTTGGTATTCAAGATATAACACTTACATCTAAAAACTCTTAGGTATGCTAACTTAGGTTTTCTACCATTCCATAGCTCATAAGAAGTTTTATTAAGAATGCGTCTTTTGAAAACTCGATTTGCAATATAACACGAAGTATTGATAGCTTTGTCCCAAAAGTAATTAGGTAATGAATACTTATTGAACATAGTTCTAGCCATCTCTACTATTGTCCTATTTTCCTTTCTACAACACCATTTTGTTGTGGTGTTCTAGGAGTTGACAAGTTATGAAAAATCCCATTCTCTAAGCAATAACATTGACAAGACTCATTTTGAAATTCTTTTCCATGGTCACTTCTTATGAAAGAAATGAAGTAACCCTTTCATTTTGAACCCTTTTTGTAAAACTTTTAAAAGCATCAAAAGTATCATGCTTATGATTTATAAAGGAAACCCAAGTAAACCTAGAGTAATCATCAATTAGGACTAGTGCATAATGTTTCCCACCTAAGCTAGCACTTCTAATAGGTCCTATCAAGTCCATATGAATTAAGTAAAGAGGTTTATATGTACTTACAACATTCTTTGCCTTGAAGGAAGATTGATGTTGCTTCCCATTTGGCAAGGACCACATGTCTTGTCTCTAAAGAACCTTAGCTTGGGAAGACCTTCCACTAGCTTTCCCTTTGATAAGCTTTGTAAGAGTGCCATGCTAGCATGTCCAAGTCTTTTATGGTATAACTAAGCTTTATTACTAAGAGACATAAGACACTTAAAGGATTGGTTAGGCAAATTGTCTAAGTTAAGTAGGTAGGTATTGCCCTTCCTTTCACCCTTGAAAACTACCTTTTTATCCATCAAAGTGGTAACTCGACATTCTCTAATGTCAAAGGTGACTTTATTACCTTTGTTACAAAATTGACTTACACTAAGTAAGTTATGTTGTAAGCTATCAATAAATAAAACATCATTAATTAAAGAACAACCATTAATGGTCCCAATGCCAATTACCTTATCCTTGGCTTTGTTTCCAAATGTGACATTAACACCCTCATTTACCTTTAGAGCCATGAATAACTTCCTATTGTCCACCATGTGATTTGCACATTCGCTATCCATATGGCAATCATTTGTTTCATTGGTGGTTGCTAAACACACTTACATAATACAAGCAAATCATTTTTGCGTTGGTACCCAAGCATACTTAGGGTCTAGGGAGTTAGGTTTTGAAGGATCCTTCAACTTGAGGTATGCCTTCCTAATGTAACAATAAACATTTATGTGTCCATACTTTATGCAATAGTGACAATGGAGTTTAGACCTATGTATCTTTCTCTTATGTATTGCCTTGGTATAAGTGAGGGATTTTCTCATACCAACATGATGTGTATGTGAGCATCAACATGTATGAATGGGTGTAAGACTAAATGTTATGTGTGTGTTTGAATGAGTATGCCTTTTATTGTACTTGTATGCATGATTAGCCTTCTTAGAAATAGGCCTTGAGCCTTATTGCACCTTTCATTTGCCCTCAAGAAATGGTGGTTTAGTGCTTTGAGCACTTTTCTTTTCAACAACTCAATACTTGAAGTTTGAGGTATTGAGGCCTTGATAAATATTATGAATAAAGGTGTAGAAGAAGAGGCTCCATTAAAGCCTAGACCATGCCTAACTAAGGGAGGTCTTTGTGATACAATAAATGTATCTAAAGTTTTCCTACCCTTGTGGAACTTAAAAATAGAGTTTCTAAGCTTAATGACTTCACCTTTCAAGGAGTCATTTTCTTTTCTTAATGAAGTTAGAGATGAAGATGACTTGGATAGACTCTCCATAGACTTCTTGAGTTCTTCATTTGAAGCCCTCAATTCACTTACAATACTATTTAGGGATTTGAATTCATCCTTTAATTTAGTACACTTTTTCTTGTTAAGTTTTCATTTGGCACTTATATTTGTAATATTTCATAGTGAGAGCTTCTAAAAGCTCATCATCCACATCATATAATTCATCAAATTCAAAATAAAAGTGAGGTAAAGAGCTTACCTCATTAGATGAATCCTCTTGAGCCATGAAGCATAGGTTTGCAACCTCTTCCTCTTCATCTTCTTCACTTGAGCTATCATCCTAAGTGGCTTTGAAGCTTTTGCTTTTTTTTTTTTTGTCCTCTTTCTTCTTCTTCTTCAACTTAGGGCAATCATATTTTATGTGGCCTTGCTTGCCACATTCATAGCAAGTGACATTATTTAATCTTTCTTTGGGAGTTAGAGTTGATTTCTTGAAGCTCCTTCTTTCTTTCCTTCTTCTAATAAGCTCTTTAGTTATTCTTAAAAGCATTTCAAGTTCCTCATCATCCTTGTCACTTTCCTTTTCACTTGAGGCTACTTTTACTTCTTTCTCCTTTGATGAAGACTTGAGTGCCAAGGTCCTCTTTTTTGGTTTTTTAGATGTCTCTTCTTGACCTCTCATTCTATTCATTTCTTCATCCTTCTTCAAGGCTAACTCATGAGTTAAGAGTTTGCCTATTAGGACATTCGTTGGCACCTTTCCTATCTCCAAGTTAGACTTTTGGATACTACACACCCTGGCACCAAATTTTTTAAGGGGTAAATATTTCAGAATTTTAAAATTTACCTTATGATTGGTGAGAACTCTCCCAAAATTCTTCATATTGGTGATGATTGCAAGGAGTCTATTTGTCACGTATGTGATGCTTTCTTCCTCCTTCATCATAAATAGCTCCCACTCTGTCATATACATCTCAAGTCAGCTAGATTTCACTAAGGTGGTGCCCTCATGATAGTTCTCTAGGGCCTTCCAAATACCATGAGTAGTGAGGCAATTTTGGACCCTTCTAATTTCTTCTCTTGAGAGAGAACTTAAAAAGATTGTCATGGCTCTTTTATTTTTGCCATTGGACTCTTATTAGCTTTAACCCACTCCTCTCTAGGGATCAACTCCTTACTTCCATCCACCACTTTGGTAGGTGGCTTCCACTCCTTTGTCACAACATTCCAGAGGTCTACCACATCACTATCAAAATAGATTTCCATCCTATACTTCTAATGAGCATAGTCTACGTTATCAAAATATGGCTTGAGGTGAGTGCAGATTCCTTCTTGTGTCATGATATTTACTCACACAGTTTGAGCTTTAAAGTGAGACTTGGCTCTAATACCATTTGTTAGCCTAGTGCACCAAGCAGGGGGGTTGAATTAGTGACTGATTAAAAATTAAAAAGAAGGTTAAGGTGTTTAGGAATTTAAGAAGGCGAAGAGAAAAATCAACATAAGAAGTTTATAATGGTTCGAGCATTAACGAACCCTACGTCCACTCTCCAATTTTTCATAATTGGGTATTTCACTCAATTAAATTGGTATTTTCAAGCTCACACCCAACCTATATAACTTGTGTTTTATGGCTCACACAAAACCTTTACACCTTATGTTTTTAGGCTTAAATAAAAACTCTCATAAGTGTTTTACATAGGTTCACACTTCGACCTCTTCCAAAAGTTTTAAAATCTAGGCTAACTCTCAACCTACTTACAAAGGTGATTGTTGCTCACACCAAACAATCAACAACATATAAAGAAAAGTAAAAGAATGAGCAGCAAATTGGCAAGAGTTTGGTTACAATTAGTTGAATTCTCTTGCATTGACATCGATTTAGTGGAGCATTTATAGCCCACATCCACCAAATAGATGTTACTCAAAAACTATCCCTAAATCTTCAAGTTGTGCTAGATAGATTTTGTGTTAAATGCTTGTTAGGCGAAAGTCGCGATCACTACTCTCATTTCGTAGTCGCAAATTTCTAATTTGCATTGAGGAGCAGGAAATCACAGTAAAGAGCCTCATTCTATTTCTAACAGCTAGTCCACGTGTCCTTCACCCATTGGTTGTCCAAGAAATATAGTTTTTATGTTCAACCAACTACTTAAAAGTCATAGTCACAAGTTAGCTTTGTCTTGGGCGCGATTGAGATCATGAATTCCTCTAGTTTGTGAGGAAACTACAACTTTTTGAGTCACGATAGTGACCAAATCTTCGCCCTCACAATTTTTGATTTCCAACTGTTGCCTTAGACACTTGGCATGTTGTAGCTTTGGTTCCCTCCATTGTTACTATGAAATTTGCGGTTGCGATCTCGAACGCGAATGCCATTGCGAATTCCTCTGTGAATCAACTAATGCTCCTTTGGTTGAGTTGTAACTATGAATTCATCCACAAATTCCTCTGGTCTAGCTCCATCCATCCTAATAGCAAAGTCGTGATCACGATTTAGGGGATATCGACTGTGAATTTGGATGTTCTTCTAAAAGATGGAGATTTTCACTTCCATCTAACTTCTAATGAAAATAAATCTTATAGTTTATAAAATAAAACTTCCTCAAAGCATTAGTGATGATCAATCTCTATTGTCAAGATCAAAAGAGGCTTATGACATATGTTTAAGCAACCTAATCCAACAAAATTTGATAAGCATGATAATGACACTTGCACCATTGCAGTTAGGACACTTGAACATAGATGTGATGTTTGTATAATTGCATAGCAAATTATCTTATGTTGTGTGCATGTTAAAACATTATAAATAATGGCATTTTAGAGTTTATTTAAAAGTATAAGGAGCATATAGGGATTAATATATGTATGAAGGTGATGGAGTGAGGAAAAGGGACTAAAAGAGGAATATTAAAATTCCAACCAATGGTAGTGAGACACCATGATTCTTCCTTGTTATAATAGGTATACAAATTAAATTTCTCTTCCTATAGAGTAGATTTGAGAGGAAACAATGTGAGGGAGTACAAAAAGATGAAGAGAAAAGTGAGCTAGTTAGGAAGAAACTCTAAGCTTTTCTATTTTTGGGAAAAGAGATAAGCGATTTTATCTTCTTCCCACATGAATTTCCTCCCTTATAACATGTTAAACATGCATGGTTAGTAAGAATTATGGAGTATTTGAGGTAGTGCTCTTGTATGAAAGTTGAAGCTCAAAAGAAATAAGAGTTGATTGTGTTGGTTTTGTTAACAAATTTTTTTATCCATGATTTCGTAGCCCTAGAAGAGGAACTAGGCAAAGTGTAAGAATGAAAGTAGTAGCTTTATACCCCATCTAAATGCGTGTAAAACTTTTTTGCTTAATTTATTATGTGTGGAGAGATATGGCTTTTTCATTAGGGCTGGTTCATAACTTATCGAAATGTCCTCAGTTTGGCTATTTTCATATATTATCATGACCTTATGTGCTTATTTAGACAAAGTGAGAAATATGAAATTTTTAGGGTTATATCCCTTATAAATTTTTGTAAAACAGTTTTTTCTTTATTTGTTGTTTGGAAAGAGACATCACTCTTTTATTGTGACTGACCCTAAACCCGATGAAACCTGTTTCATCTCTTAATTATATTCTCCAAGAATTTTATAGTCATATATTAGGAATTTGGTGATGTGTAAAGCATGAAAGTTGTATATTTATGTTTCATATACATGACTATAAAATAGTTTTGCTAAATTTATCATGGTTGATGTGATATTACCCCTTCATCATGACTGATTCTCAATATGTTGAAAATCTGCTCACCCTGAGATTGACCATTTATTTTGGTGACCGTATAGACTAAATTTGACAATGTGTAAAACATGAAAAATGTTCTTATATGTGTTATGTATTGTTGGTAAATCAATTTTACAATTTGATATATGGCTAAAAATGTAAGACCTACTCAGACTGAAATCACATTGAAATAGGGCAAAATTAAAAAATTCACCACATTTTCTATAGGCCTTATAATGAATTGAGTTTGCACTATGTTGTATCATTATGTATCTAGTTGATGTAGAAAAAAAATCAACACATATATATATATATATATATATATATATATATAGAGAGAGAGAGAGAGAGAGAGAGAGAGAGAGAGAGAGAGAGAGAGAGAGAGAGAGAGTTATTGTTGTGAGAGTGCAGCAAAGTCAGGCTGCCATACAAAAATAATAAGCTTCTTGGCTCACTTACATAGAACATAACCATAGTTGCATACCATGTATGCAAACTCATTTTGATATTTTATAATAATATACGTATCAAATGTTAGGATGTCAACACATTGAGAAAGTCTAATAGAGAGGTTCAAACCTACCATAGAGGTTTGTTGTATCAAAGTAAAAGACACAATTGGATTCTAATGTGTATGTGTGATCATTTTATGATATGGTTGTGTTCTATAACATGTATATATGATTGAATTATGACATTTTACATGTGAATACAAGTCAAGTGAGAATTATATGATCTTAACGATTACTTGTTATACCATTATGAATGCACACTGGCATATGGAACTAAAAAGTGGTTGTGACTGTCTTGTTAAACACTTACAAATCACTTGGAAAAGGGAAATATGTCTTATTGGTACATGTTATTGATCAAATGATTCACTTGTTATATGTTGGCCAATAAAATCAAATGTCACTTAAATCACATGAATTCCCAAGAGTAGTGTTTGATTTGTAAGATCATAATAAAATCAATCTATTGCATATGCACTTGCATAACCAATTCTTATACTTGTATTGTATCCTAATGATATTTGATTGTTAGTTATGCCATTAGAATTTGATTATTGTTTTTACTCATTGAGTTGCAACTCACCAAATCACAATTTTTTTTTTCAAATAGTGAAGGATAAGGTTTAGGTACTTTGGGATATAAAGTTTTTCTTATTGACATATGACGCATAGGTCATTGGCTGAATTCTAACTCTCTCTCCTTGTGTCATGCACATAAACCTAGACAGGAATCAGTTTGTGGTCATTAACCATGAACATGTTTTAGTTAACATATATGTACATTAAATACATGTTGGATTGTGTATGAAGGATGAGTTAACTTTTATGCATATGTATCTTTGGACATGAATTCCCATGATTAATAAATGAAAATGGCTATTACAATATTTATGTCTTGCATTCTTGTTTAAATCATTTTCCTTATATGTCTTTCTTCAAATTCAATTTTTTGGGTTAAGTTTCTCTTCCACTCATTTTCTTTAAGTTCTCTATCTTCAGTTCATTCTTTCACAATAATCAATTTGTGTTTTAATTCATGCTTTTAAAAGCTCTAATTCAACTTGATCAAATTCATTCTAATTGAAGCAAAAAAAAAAAAAATCTTCCAAAATGGGAAGAAAAGAACATACAAAAGCATAACAGAAGCAAGAAAACTAAATATAGTAATTTAATCTTTGCACACACAAACTTTAAAGAAATTATAGCTTGAATTTTCAAAAAGCTTTGAATTAAACTCAAAATAGTAGATTTGAAAGATGCTAGGTCGAATTAGAAGTCAATCTCACTGAAACAACTTGCAAACAACTATTATAATCACAAACAACTTATAAAAGAATGAGGAAAACAACTAGAATAAAAAAAAGGGAAGAAGGGAAACTATGGAAAGGAATAAGAAATTAAAGGTTGTGCACTTGATTTTGGATACTATTCTTCAATATGTATTTCCATCTTGTGTTTTTATTCAAATCATTTTCCTTATGTGCTTTTCTTATATTTAGTTCGTTGTGCTAAGTTTCACTTCCATTCATTTTCTTTAAGTTATATATCTTCAATTCATTCTTTCATCATCTTACTATTCATTTTGTTGTAACTCAAGTTGTTGCAAGCTCGAATTCAAGCTCTTCGAATTTATTCTAACTAAAGCAAAGGAAAAAATAACATCAAAATAAAAAGAAGAAAACAAACATAAACAAAACAAAAGGAAGAAAACTAAGGATAATGATTTATACCAACTGTATGTAAACTCAAAAGAAAATTAGAGCATATAATTAGCAAAATGCTATGAATTGAACACAAACTAAAGCATTTGACAAATGTTAGGTCAAATTAGATTCAATCTCACTTAAACTACTTCCAAACAACTCAACCTAACCAAATTGATTATAATTGAAGTAAAAGAACAAATATTATCAAAATAGAATGAAGAAAATAAAAAAACAAAATGGAAGGAAAAAACTAAAGATAATAATTTAAATTACCCACACGTGAACTTTGAAGAAAATTAGAGCTTGCAATTATAAAAAGCTTTTAATTGAACTTAAAACAATAGATTTGAAAGATGCTAGGTCGAATTATAATTTAATATCACTTAAACAACTTGCAAATCACTCTCCTAATCTAAAACAACTTATAAAACCATAAGGAAAACAACTAGAATTAAAACTATAAGAAGGAAACCTATGGAAAAGAATTAAAAAATCAAGGATGTGTATTTGATTTTAGATAACATTCTTCATGATGTATTTTTGTCTTATGTTCTTGTTTAAATTGTTTTCCATACGTGTCTTTCTTTAAATTTGATTTCTTAGGTTAAGTTTCTCTTCCGTTTATTTTCTTTAAGTTCCCTATCTTCAATTCATTCTTTTATCCTCTCACTAATCAATTGTGTTTTAATTAATGCTCTTGAAATCTCTAATCCAACGTGACCAAATTCATTTTGATTGAAGCAAAAGAGCAAATAGATCCAAAATGGAATGAATAAAACAAATAAAACATAATGGAAGCAAGAAAACTAATGATAGCAATTTGAACTTTCCATTTATGAAAACCTTTGAATTTAACATTGAAGAAAATAAAGCAAGTAATTTGTGAAAGGATTTGAATTGAACTCAAAATAATAGATTTCAATGATGTTAGGTCAAATTAGAAGTCAATCTCACTTGAACAATTTGTAAACATCTATTCTGATCCTAAAAAATCGACTAAAGAATATGAAAACAACTATACTGGAAAGAATGGGAACTATGGAAAGGAATAAGAAAATAATGGTTGTGTACTTGATTTTGGATACTGTTGTTTAAGATGTATTTGTATCTTGTGTTCTGGTTCAAATCATTTTCCTTTTGTATTTTTCTATAAATTCAATTTCTTATCTTAAGTTTTTGTTGGACTAGGGTGGTTAACCCTAAGTCTTGGACCTCTTTTGATCTTGACAAAGGGGATTGATCAATTTTAATGTTTCAAATTAAGTGTTGTTTTGCAGTTTTTGGTTAATCTTTACATTGAAAGTTGGAAGAAGTTAAAAAATCTCAAAAGTAAGCCAGTGGCTTCTAATTCGCAACTGCAACTTGATAAATTGCGACTATGAACTAGACCAAGACAGGTTAAACAAATGGACAGACATATTCGTTGGTCATTTCCCTGCTGTAACCAATTCAAAGAAAGGAAAGTCGGAGTCACAGACGAATTAGCAGTGTAAGTCATGCCTCAGTCACGATCGCGAATTTTAAAGTAATTCAAGAGGAATCAAGTGTCTAAGGTAACCGTTGGAAGTCAAAAATCGCGATGTGAACTTGTTGGTAGCGACCGCGAACCCAAAAAAAGAAGATGAACACTTTTGGTAGATGAATTTGCATCCATAGTCGCGTCCTGTACAAGAGAAATTGCGACAACTACTTTTGAGATCAGGTGAAAGGCAACGACTATATTCTCTTGGTGAATTAGTAAGAAACTGCCACGTGGACTAGTCGTTAGACACAAATGGGGTTTTCCTTATGGAATTTGGATTTTGCTACCGCTAACGAGTAATAGCGACTGCGAATTATGACTGTCAAGCATTTAATGCGAAAATCTGTCTAGCACACTTTGATGATTTTGTACCAGTTTTATTGCAACATCTCTTTGGTGGGTAGAGACTATAAATACCTCACCAAACAGATGTAAATGCAAGAGAATTGATAACTTTGTACCCAAACTCTTGCAACTTTGCTACTTAATCTTTTCTATTCTTTAAGTCATTGTTGGGTGTGAGCATAAACACCAATTGTAATAGGTTATAGTGTGAGCCTATTAAAACACTAAGAGAAGTTGTTGTGTGAGCTTGTTAAAAACACAAGTGTAAAGGTTATTGTGTGAGCCTCAAAACACAAGTGTATAGGTTATTATGTGAGCCTTCAAAACACAACTGTAAAAGTTTGGTGTAAGCTTGAAAACACCTTTGAAAGATAGTGGAACACCCAATTTCTAAGAATTGGGGAGTGGATGTAGGGTCATTTATACCCAAACCACTATAAATCTTGTGTTTCTTCTATATTCTTTTCTCTTCTCCCTTTCCTATTTTAATTTTTATTCACCAATTCAACCCCCCTTCTTAGTGCCTAGGGCTAACAAGTGATATCAAAGCCAAGCTTCACAATCAAACCTTCATTGGGTGAACAAAGATCATGGCATAAAAGGGAATCCATTCATAACTCAAGCCACACTTTGATGGAACAGACTATACTCATTAGAAGTATAGGATGGAGATCTATCTTGACATATATTTGGTGGACCTTTGGGATGTGGTCATCAAGGAATGGAAGCCACCCAACAGAGTTGTGGATGGTAATGAAGAATTAATTCCAAGGGAAGAATGGGGTGAAGCTCATCGGAGTTCAAATGGCAAGAACAAGAGAGCAATCACCATTCTTCTAAGCTCACTCTCTAGAGAAGAGATTGGAAGAGTGCAACATTGTCAAACAACATGTGCCATTTGGAAGACTTTAGAGAACTATCATGAAGGCATAACTCTAGTCAAATCAAGTCATTTGGAGATGTATGTCTCCAAATGAGAACTCTTTATGATGGACAATGATAACGCCATAGAAATGACAAATAGGCTCTTATCCATTATCACCAGCATGAAGAAATTTGGAAAAGCTCTCATTATCTATGAGGTAAACACAAAAATCCTTAAAACTCTTCCATTAGATAAATTTGGTGCTAGAGTTTGCAACATACAAGAGTCTAATCCAGAGATTAGAAAGGTTATGTGTTGATAGGCAAACTTTTAACTTATGAGTTAGCCTTGAAAAAAGATGAACAAATGAAGAAGCTAAGAGGCCAAAGAGACAAACCAGAAAAAGAGAGAAAAACCATGGCTCTTAAAGCTTCAACAAAAGAGAAAGAGGTAGAAATCACCTCAAGTGATGAAGAAAGTGACAAGGAAGAAGAAGAGCTAGCAATGCTCTCTAGGAGGACAAAGGAGTTGATCAAGAGAAGAAAAGAAAGAAAAGGCTTCAAGAAGACAACTCCTAATCCAAGAGAGAAATCCAACGAAGTCACTTGTTATGAATATGGCAACCAAGGCCACATCAAGTATGAGCATCCCAAATTAAAGAAGAATAAGAGTTTTTCAGCCACTTAAGATGAAAGCTCAAGTGAAGAAGAGGGAGAAGGAGAGGTTGCCATCATATGCTTCATGGCACAAGAAGATTTTATAAATGAGGTAAATACTTCTTCCTATTCTTATTATGATTTTGAATTTGATGAGATAGATGAAGAGCTTCTAGAGGCTCTAACTATGAGGTGTGACAAGTATAAGTCACAAGTTAAAACTTATAAGAAAAGGTGTTCAAAATTAGAAGATGAATATAAGACTCTTAGTGATATTGTCAATAAGTTGAGGACTTCTAATGAAGAACTCAAAAATTCAATAGAAAAACTTTCCACTTCATCTTCTTATATGGCTTCATTAAGAAGG
>CATIWR010351720.1:0-31891 GCA_949677035.1 Omphalea diandra
GTATAATAATTTATAAAAATAATTAATTGGTGATAACATAGTATTTTTTTTATATGTAATAAAATCTATTAAATATTATCCTTAATATATGTGCAAAAACCTTAAACGACATCTATTAAGAAATAAAAAAAGTGTTTGTAACACCAAATAATGAATTTCTATGTTTAGAATAAAAAAATATATAAATAGTATGAAAGCAAGACACATTGAATGTTGCAATGTCGTGATTGATCTTGTTTTATAATATTATAATTTTTAAAATTATTAAAACAAAAATATTATAAAATAATTATTAAATTATAATGATTAATAAATTATATATATTTTAAAGTTTAAATAACATTTATGTGCTAACTTTTTAATGTGTATATATATATATATATATATATATATATATATATATATATATAATATTTTTATAATATTATATAATTTATCTATCATTTTAAATAATTTTAACTTAAAAAATATCATTTAAAGTAATAGAATAGTTTATATAAAATATTAAATAAATTATACATACATTTAAAACTTTACCTTAAAACTTACAATAAAATTTTTAAATTAACACAATTATTTTTTAAATATTATATATTAAAATAAATATACAAAAAATAAAGTTGATTTTCATTTTTATTTCATATTCAGCCAAACATATTTAAATAGAATATGATTCTCATTCCACAATTAATCAAAATGAATCAAATAACATCATTTCCATTTCCACTTCTCTTCATTTCTATTTTCATTTTCATTCCTCACCTTAAACCAAACAACCCTTTAATCTTTTTGTATAATTTTTTATTTCAATTTTCTTTATAGTAAATGAGTTCATTCAAATGGTGAATGGATCCATTCAATAAGCTTGTTCAAAATAGAATAAGACAGTCAATGTGTCATTTACAAGAACACAAATTCTTGATAAAAATCACATTCTTAATGGTTGTCATGTATCATTGCTTTTGACGTTTAAGTCTTTAGATTTGAGCTTTCTTTTTCAAATATTCAAAGTTAAATTCTGATACCATTTATTGATCTATTGATAAGAATGACAATATAAAATAGGGTAAATTGGATTCTTCTAAAAACTTTTTTTTTTTTTTGAAGATTTGATTCAAATTCGTAATGAATATTTACACTCAAAGTTACTCTTTTTCAAAAAATAATAAAGAGAAAAAGGAGAGAGATAGAAGATACGAGGGTTTATAAAAATTCTAAATATATCTATATTTTCCTTTTCAAGTAACTACTTAGACTTTTTAATATTTCTTTTGTAGATTTGAAATAACCTTTACTTTTACAATTTCAAAAGAAATTTATCCATTGTATTTCTACAAAGCTTAAGAGTATAACTTTATCGGTAATTTTTTAAATTAATTATCAATCTATGCACTTTTATGGATTTTTTTTTATCAAAACACTTTTATGGATTAAATACTAAGTTTTTTTTTTATCCGTATAAGGAATTATCCAAACAAGTACGCAAACCTTCGGCTAGATAAATATATAATTTATACTTAAAAAATGCATAACTCTCAATTAATCTAATATATTTATTATGAAGCTAATTTGACCTGAGTTACATAGATTAAACTTTAAGACTTTTACAGTTTGATCATACATTTTTTAATAATTAGGTAAACTTTATTATGTTGAGTGTGTGACTGTAGCCGATATTCAAAAATGGATGTTATATAACCTTCAAAAAGTTTCAAAATACTTTTTTAAAAAAATTAGTCGTTATGCGATCAACATGGTTGAACATGATCATTTATAAAGACCATTTAATTTTATTTCAATCCATTTAATGTTTTTGAATGAAAATATTTTATTTTTTTCATAGTAAATAAGTCTATTCAAATAGAATGAGCCTGTTCAAAATATAATAAGGCATTTAATATATCTTTTGCACAAACACCTCTTACTTAGATAACTATAATTTTTCTTATAACTCTCTCCAAATCATAATCGGTTAGGTTTACTAAAAATTATAGTCAATAAGCTGTCTTTTCATGTAAGGTTATCATCTGATTTATATAAATCATCTGAAGGTTATTTTGAAATCAACTCACCTATATGATAATTTCGAATTTGGTTTGATAACTCTATTAAAATACTCATAAAAGTAGAACTCAGCACTCAAAACCTATTTACGTGGTGAATCGGAACAGCAACACCAACTAACCTTTCCCTTATTTCTTTCTTCGGTTTGATCTACCTTTTCTTTTTTATTTTTTTAATTTGCTTTCTTGGTCACCGTCAAACACAGACGCCAGCCTATGTTTTTTTTCATAATCTATTTCTTTAATTTAGTAACTCAAAACTTGTCAATAAATAAAATAAAACACCAATAATTATTATATATATTATCCTTAAAATTTATTTATTAGCAATATTATTAAAGTATTACTGTTTCACATGTATTATTTATATTATATTTAAAAGGATTATAATTAATTATAAATATAATTTAGGAAAAAATACAAAATTTTATCTTGTCATTTTTTTTTGGTAAATATGGCCCTAAAATTGTTTATTAGCAAAACTCTACTATGTGACATAATACTGCTTGCAAAATGGTATCATATCTGTAACTTTATTACATCAATCTAACATGATATTAGATTTTATGCATTAGTTGAATTAATTATGTAGAAAGTAAAAAAAATGAATAAATTCTATATTTAAAGTGAAAAATTTTATACCCAAATTTTAGACATATAATTAGTTAAAATAAGATACAAAATTTGATATCAGGTCAGATGAATGTAACGAAGTACTATCACTTTGCAAATAATATTATATCACATGATAAAATTTTTATAACTTTGCAAATAACATTATAACACATGATAAAATTTTTATAATAAATAAATCATATGATTATATTTAACAAAGAGGGAGACCATATGGTGAAATTTTATACTTTAACCTCTAATTTATCATCTCTAAAATTTCAAATTATATAATTATATTACGAACTATGTGAAATCACAAAAATTTAAATCATCAGAATTACTGATTTTACATATTTATCTCTTATTATAATTTTATTTTTGAAATTGCTAACACATATGGATAAATGCTTATTAAACACGATAAATGAAAATATGCTATAAATATTGAGTTATTACTCTAACAATTTCAATAAATTCGCATATATATGAACTTATTCCATGTGGGCCTGAATATTAAAAAATCTCTTTGATCCTTCAAGTTTTTAGTTTGTTATTATATATACATATTATGCCTCCTCTAAATTTTGAAAAGATTATTTTGCTTCTTAAATTTTTAATTTATTCTTATATAAATATGTTTTTATACTTCTCTATTTTTTCTTTATTTTTATTTTTCTTTTTCTTTTATTTTTATTTTTCTTTCTTTTATTTTTTATTGATTTTATTTTTATTTTCTTATACACTTTTTTTGCATGATTGTTATCATTTCTGACTATACATCACTATCTATCGCCTCTTTCTCATGTGAATTTTTCATATTTTTAAAATTTTTCTTTTCATTAGATACCATACTAAAATTTAAAACAAATAATTTAATTAAATTTTAAAAATACCGCATAATCAAATCGCTCATTTCAAATTTTTACCCTCACAAATCCTTGGTTTGCCACTAATACAAGATAACATTTTTCTTGCAATAATACTAGCTCAAATACTTAATTTTATAATGGTACAATTAATTAATTACATGCTCGATCCACAAGATGCTATTAATTAAGAGTCTTAATATTTTATCCATATATAAATATGTTTTTTTTTTTCATAGTACATTAAAGTATAAAATAAGAAAAAAGCCCACCTAACAAAAGAATTGGCTTCATTTAGATTAGGCTGTCCGATGAATGAGTGAAAGGAGAAGTAGACCAACAATAAATATTTAGAACATTAACATATATGAGTATTGTTGGTATGTCCATATCACTTCTCGCCCACACTTATCTAATTCAATGCATAATAATATGTACATGCAGCTGGCAAGTGTCGGTTCCGACTAAGGCCTCTGCATTATGGGAAACAAAACAGTCCCTTAATAATCTGCAAAACACAGCCAGTCAAATAAAACTTTCGATTGATAAGATGATTGTGAAAGTATTTTATGGTTACAATTATTTGCACTTTTTATTTATTTATTTAGAGATGATAAATAACTGAAATTCTTAATATAATTTTTTACATTTTTCTTAAAACTTTTTCTATTTCTCTAGAGGATTGCAATAAATTTTAAAAGAATGCAAATAGTTGAACTCATATTTTATACTTGAAAAAGTGTTGCTGTATCATTAGTTCGATTTATGAGATATTTAAATATATATATATATTTTATTTTTTTGTACACCAGAATAGAGGTATTTTCCTTTTTGTTAGCTGCAAGTTGGCTTTTAAACGAGGTCAAATAAATCAGGATGCAGTTCTTGGGCTTGGGTGGAGCTCAAAATTAGGGATAGGATGGGCTTAGAGGCCCAAAAAGGGATCAATGGTCATTTCCTTCGACCGAAAACCTACGCCGTCTGTTTGGCTTTGCCCCGACATTTTAAAAGGAAAAGAAAAATGATTGATTTCCCTCCAATTCCAATCCCCGCACTCATTCTCATCGCCAAACGTATCATGATTGCACACATTTCCCACTTGCTTCAAAATTCTTGATTCCCATAACACCAATTTTCCTTTTTCCCTTCTTCTTTAAATTAAAATAATAATAATAAAGATACATTTATCAGTGTCTTCTTCATCTAGGGTTTGCAGTTGCTGTTCATTTCTCCACACCATCTGGGGTTTCTTCCGGTGGTCGCTTCGTATCAGGTACTCACTTGCCCTTCCATTTTTCTTTTTTTAATCTTTACAAAGAAATGTTGAGTATGGACCTTAAATTTATAATAGAAAACAAAACGATTTGATTTTGCTTCTTCTGGATCTAGGTTTGTTGCTTGCTTGGGTTTCTGGTGTTACTTGTTTTGCAGTTTTATTTTGATTTCGAATCGTTGATCTCCCTGTTTGGTTACTTAAACATGTTAGAAAATCAAATTGAAACTTGGACCTTTGCAGGCCTCTCACGAGAATCTCAACATGTTTTGGTTTTGTTGGATTATTGGACATCCCACCATTGTGGTGTGATTTTGTTTAAATTTGGGATCTTATTATACGTTTTGAAGAAATGTTAATTGGTAACTGTAATCCTAAGTCGTGGTTTATACCTAGCGTTTTATGTTGTGGGGCCGTGACGTATGCCAAAGCTTCCTTTAACCAAGCCAAACCAATGGGGCATTTAACGTTATGAATTAAATTGCATTTCTTCTGCTTTTTTGGTGGCTGAACTAATGATTAATAATCATATGCTCGTGTCTTACCTTTGAAGAATCGTGTTATACTAGTTGTCTAGGTATTTTGTGGTCTTATGAACTTGATTTTTCATATGCTTTGGACAGAATAACTGTGTCTGAGTTTCTTTTTTGCTTTTTTAAATAAATAAATAAATAAATCTAGTCAGTGCATGTAACTTGCTCTTGTAATTTGTAGTTATGCCCTTACGGAAAAAAAAAAAAAAATTTGTGTCTTCTATAGAAGTCTAATTTTTTTTTTTTTTCCAATTCTTATATTTGCACATGGAAGTACAAAATGCAAGCTCTTCTATTTCATTAATCTTCAAGTAGTTTTGGTTTGTTTGGTATACACTTGATGCTAATCAGATTTATAAATTTTTTTGCTTGAGTTGTTTGAAGTGTTATTCTTCTGAGAATGCACTGCTGAGACACCATCTTCTACTTTTGTAAACATGTTCTCTCTATGGATATTGAAAACCCTAATTTCTTTTGAATCCTCTGATATAAAGTTACTTCTTGGTATGACTGTTCTGTTGTTGATGACTATGGTGCCAGCCTGCCAGCACCAGCTTAGCCTTATGTTTTACTCACACCAAGCTTGATTTTCTTTGCCAATACTGGATTTATACACTTTTGTAGTTTCCATTTATGTTACAACCCACCATTGCCATCTTTAACCCTCGTGTCTTTATTCCACTTCATCACCTTTTTTTTTTTTAATACCACCATTACCACTTTCAACAATCACTGTTTTTAGCAGCTTCACCATGACTTTAATGCATTTCAGAAAATGACATTGAACAACGGAATATTATGCATCTCTGTCCCCCCCAAAAAAGTGTTTTCTTTAATGACTGTGTTCTAATAAACATTAAAGAAAATCGCACCTCGTTATTGCTTAAGAAGGCTTAATTAACTGTGTCATGTTTGTTATTATTTGATTGTTTTATCCATATTGTGTAAACTTGATAAGACTTAGCACTTTCAATAAAGTTTCTGGTTCTGTTCAATTTTAGGGATTTTTTTTTTATCATCATAGTTCTATATAGTTCTCTCGTTAACAACATTAAAACAACGATTGTAAATCTCCTCTTCCATTCTCTGTTTTTTTTCCTCAACAAGCACTTAGCTGAGATTTAAATACTTTCAATTACAAGTGAAGGGAATTGAATTCAATATCTTATCTTCCCTCTTCACCCTTTCCCTCATTTATTTATTCTTCGCTGCTTGCACCTAAAAGGTGAAGCAAACACTACATAACTGTGACAAAAAATGTTTGGCTGGATCAGTTGAAGAAGTTTGTTGTTTGGGAATTTCTCTGTCCTTTTCCATAAACATTTAAACATTTATAAACTTCCTTTTTTCTAGATTTTATTAAGCATTTGTAGTAAAGTTGAGGGCTTATTTTCCCCCTCTTTTTTCAGATTACTACATCATGGACTCTACAACACAAACTTTCCAGCACCGAACACTTTCTGTCAAGTTGTGGCCTCCTAGTCAGAGTACCAGGCTAATGCTTGTAGAACGGATGATCAAGAATCTTATCACTCCATCCATTATTTCCAGAAAATATGGTTTGTTGAGTAAAGAAGAGGCTGAGGAGGATGCCAGGCAAATTGAAGAGTCAGCATTTGCTGCTGCAAACCAACACTATCAGAAAGAGCCAGATGGTGATGGAAGCTCTGCAGTGCAGTTTTATGCCAAAGAATCCAGTAAGCTCATGCTGGAAGTTCTTAAAAGGGGCCCTCGAATGAAGGAGGATGGAGATGTGGCAACAGCCAAGAAGGCTGCTGCTGTGCGTGCAGATATGTTTGATATATCTGGTGTTGAACGGTCATTTATCAATGCACAGGAAGCTGAGGATCTTTTGAAACCACTTAAAGAGCCGGGAAATGTCTATACTAAGATATGTTTCAGCAATAGCAGTTTTGGCTTGGATGCAGCTGGTGTTGCAGAGCCAATCATGTCATCTATAAAGAATCAATTGACAGAAGTAGACTTATCAGACTTTGTTGCAGGAAGGCCAGAGTCAGAAGCTCTTGATGTCATGAATATATTTTCTTCAGCCCTGGAGGGTTGTAACTTGAGGTATCTGAACCTTTCAAACAATGCATTGGGTGAAAAGGGTGTTAGGGCCTTTGGGGCACTACTAAAATCACAGCATAATCTGGAGGAGCTTTATCTGATAAATGATGGTATATCTGAAGAAGCTGCACATGCTGTTTGTGAGCTAATCCCTTCCACTGAAAAGCTCAAGGTCCTCCAGTTTCACAATAACATGACAGGAGATGAAGGAGCAGTTTCCATTGCTGAGATTGTGAAACGATCTACTATGTTGGAGGATTTTCGGTGTTCTTCAACAAGGATAGGTTCAGATGGTGGTGTTGTATTGGCTGGAGCACTTGGAACATGTAGCCATTTGCGGAAGCTTGATCTATGTGACAATATGTTTGGAGTGGAAGCTGGAGTTGCTTTAAGCAAGGCTCTACTTGGATTTGCAGATCTTACTGAGGTTTACCTCAGTTATCTAAACTTAGAGGATGAGGGGGCAGAAGCACTGGCCAATGCTCTGAAGGAGTCTGCTCCTTCACTTGAAGTTCTTGAAATGGCTGGGAACGATATTACTTCCAAAGGAGCTTCTTCTTTGTCAACCTGTATTGCAGCAAAACAATTTCTCAGCAAATTAAACCTTTCTGAGAATGAACTGAAGGATGAAGGTGCTATTTTGATTGCCAATGCAATAGAGGAGGGTCATGGCCAGCTAAATGAAGTTGATTTGAGCACTAACTCAATCAGAAGTGCTGGGGCAAGGCTCTTGGCACATGCTGTTGTCGTTAAGCCTGGATTTAAGATGCTAAATATCAATGGTAATTTCATATCTGACGAAGGGATTGATGAGGTGAAGAACATATTCAAAAATTTGCCTGGTGTGCTTGGGCCTTTGGATGAGAATGATCCCGAAGGAGAAGATTTTGATGAGGCAAAAGGAGAGGATGCAGACGAAGGAGATGATTTGGGATCAAAACTCAAGGGACTTGATATCAAGCACGAGGAATAGTTCTGTCAGAAGCAATCTGATGTCTTAGCTATTTACGAAATTAGAACTTATTAGACTACTGATTATTTGGATTAAAAGCTTTGTTGCTATGCTTTCTAGTCCAGCTGTTTTAACCAGGTGTCATCAATTTATAAACTGCAGTTTAGACTTAGAAAAGTTCGTTTTTCTCTCCTGAACTCAGACTTACCAAGGTCAGCAGGTGCAGCTTAAAGATGTCTGGTAAATTGGGTTTGGTTTTAGGGTTTGCTAGGCAATGTTGTATTGCTTTTGACTGTTGTTTTTTCATTTATTAGCAGCTATTGGCATCTATCTGGTTATCTTTTGTGGCGAATGCATGTTTGACATTTCAAATGCAAATTGATGCTGAAGCCTTTTGAGACACGAAGTTTTTGTTCACCTGACCTTTGAGCACGATCCTGGTGGCCAGGAGCAGATTGGTTGGCCCATTTTTTCTTTAGATAATCACAGTATTGAGCTAAGCCAATAGTTGTGGTCGGACATACAATTCATAAATCTTATATGTTACACAATGCATAAATCTTGTCTGTTACGCTCATATGAGTTTCGTGGGCACCATAAAAGGAGAAACAAATAGAAAACATCGCCCCAAGGAAATGCCGCCTTAATTTCTTTTCCTCGCTTCATTCAAGGTCGTGAGGGAATACGATTACTCCATGCAAATTTGATTAGAATATGCATGCAAAAGTAGTTTTTAACTCTTTAACATGTAATCAATAACCTCAATCATTCATTTATTTCCTGTAGATTGAATTTAGTAAAACTATGACAGAAAAGCGAGAATTAGAAAAGTACGACTCCCTGGAAACCGAGTCTTCTTTCTTGGATTGATCTTGACAACTACTCTTGATAGAATTGATCACACTGCTACTGGAAATTTGAGGAATTCAAGTATTTTATGAGCTATCTCGAACTGCATAGGCTTCTTGTCTCGTCCAATCTTTACATATTCATCAAATCGCTCTTTCAAGTCCTCAGGAAGGTTTGTAGTTGCGCGCCATCCCAGAATGTCCTTGGCATCTCTTGGTTCTGCATAAAAGTGCTGCGGAGAGGTACATGGATCATATATACTTATGGTTCACACTGTTGTAAGAATGTAGGAAATGCGTGGATATGTTACCATATTTCGGAAAGGAAATGCTTTCTTTGCATCAATTCCAACGGCTTTCGGATCATAATGCACGATTTCAACTGGTAGACCTGCCGCTGCAGCACATAATTTGGCCATTCCGTCCAAAGTTACAGCACGGTCGCTTATGCAGTTGAATATGTTGCTATGTGCAGCTTCAGGATTCTCAACAGCTAGAGTAAGCATAGAGGATAAGTCCCTAACATGTGCTATATTAGTTAGTTGCATCCCAGAGCCAGGGATTGGAACTGGTCTTTTCCTGACAATCCCTGTGAACAGCAGAGGTCATCAACAAATTTATAAGAAATGTTATTGGATGTGAAAGGTATAATGCAAGATTTCCACTTACTATAAAAAAACCACTCTTCACAATCTTTGTTATTGCCAGAACCTATTATGTACTGCGGGCAGAATATAGCCCAACTACTGAATACCTTTGCAATGTATTTCTCCACTCCAACATGACCAGCACTAGCTTTGACATCATCCTTTGATGGTAAAGAAACTATGGCTAAGTGGATAGAAATCCAACATAGTCTATTTGAATGTTTTTTGTTGAGATGATAAATTTACCCCTTCAAGATGAGGAGGTTCATCAGTTGGTACATAGATTCCAGCACTGCTGATGAACAGGAACCGCCTCACTTCAGTACTCTTGGCCCAGTCCACGACTGGCCTGAGTATGAAAAGATTGATTGAGTAAATTAATTATGAATGTGCATCTTTATCAGTTTCGAATAAGACAGAATTAATGTCTTTTTAGAGATGATATTAATTAACAAACCTCACGGCATCAAGATCCTTGCCATTGTTATCTAACACCACATCAAATGTTGCTCCTTCCACAGCCTTTCCTACTTCTGCTGGGTCTCCCCACACTGTTTTCCCTTCCGCACTCACAATTTCCTTCATCAAAACAAGTCCCCATTAAAATTGCTTGAAAGGAATAAAGATTAATGAAGTTCGTCATTATTTTTTTTGGGCAAATTAGGCTACGACTGAGTTTCTCATGTCACGGAAACGACTTCGGTACCATTAAGCCGAAGCTCATTGGTGAATTCACTATTACTTAGAAATCACTAAAATCCCATTGTAATTAAGAAAGACTTAACACATATTATCAGTAAACTTACTGAGAATCTCCTGAATGGAGGCTTTTCATCTTATCGGAATTCTGTTCGCCAACAGTAAATATAGTGATCTCATGGCCCGTACCCAGAAGCTCTTTTGCAAAGTAAAACCCAATAACTGCATGGCCACTGCTGTTGGTATTATCTATAAGAATCTTCTTCTTCTCTGCAGCAATAGCTCTAACCGCAAACGCAGTAGAGTCAGAAAGGCGCCTTGATGAAGAAGTGGGGTATGTTAAAGAAGTTGGAGAGATGGAGAGATAAGAAGATAGATGAGAAGAAGAAGAACGAGAGAGGCGTGGAAAGGATATAAGAGAAGGCCGAGAAAGATTAGTAGATGGTGGAGAAGAGAAGAGAAGAGGGAAGGAAGAAGGAGCAAGAGCAGCCACTAAAGTGTTTATTTTCTTGATCCTTTTGGAACCAGTAATTTTTGGGTATTAGATAACTGTCGTTAGAGTTAATTTCCCGGGAAGTTTAATTGTTACCGTTGAGATGGTTATTTATACTCTTTATGATATTTATCCATCAACACCAAGGGAGAATCAATCTACCAAATATAATATATATATATATATATATAGTGCCGTTTTACGAATTTTATAAGATAATTTTTTATCATGTACTAAGTAATATTTTATTCATTAACTTTTTAAATCGTCACTTTATTTTTAAAAATATAATATAATTAACAATCAATCAAAATAAATAATAATTCATATATAATTTCATAATGAAAACTTATTTATTTAAGAGGAATTTTTTAAATACTGTTTCTTAATTAATTAACATTTAAAATTGTAATATAATATGGAATTTCATATCAAAATTATAATAAAAAATTTGAGATCATAATATGCATAATGCATATATTGATGACTCATGTTCAATATTATATATATAAATTAATATATTTAAATTTTCATATTTTTTCTTAAATACTTTAGAATCAGGCTAAATATATCATCTAACTTATTTTTGAAAAAAAGTAATAATCATCTAATTTTAAGAAATAGATCATTCAACTTTACCATTAAGCAAAGATGTAAACTAGTATAGATTGTCTTTAAATGATAAGAGCTTCAGATAATTATTGCATAAATTATTTGTTAGTTTTGCAGTGGAGATGAATAACTTGTAAATTTGGTTAGAGTTTTATTTTTGAGAATGAATTTGAAATTTATATAAAACATATAGTTATGAATATGTTTTTTTAATTAATATAATACACTTCAGTTATGAATATGTTTTTTAATTAATATAATACATTTCAAATTGAATTTCAGTTTGAAGTGAATTGCAATATGGCTTATTTAAGTTTTTTCATATATTAGTTTGATTCAAGTTTTTCATTAAAAGGAAAATTAGTATGATTTAAAATTTCTAAGTAACTTCTAGTAACTAAAATGTTATAATGATATCGAAAATTTTCATATTAGGTCTTGTTTAGTTAATTTATTTTATATTTTTTTTAGAATTATATGAAAATAGAACACCAAAACTTTTATTTATTTTATGAAATATAAATTTTTAGAAAAATATTTTTTTATAATTTTTATATTTGATAAGTTTAAAAAATTGATTAATGAAAACTATTTTATAATTAAAAATTAATTTTTTAAAGGAAAATATTTTTTTTAAAAAAGGGAATACGTTCATCCAAATAAACAATAAAACATATTATGTCATCTCTATTAGTGCGTTTATTATTCTTAATTATCAACACTTATGATCAATTATTATTGACTAGTGGCAGTAATGGACAATCGAGAGGATCCATATAATTTTTCAATTTTATAGTACTTTAAATTAAATAATAAATAATATAAATAAAAAATTAACTTTTTTTAATATGTTTCAAATACAAAAAAAAAAAAAATTCTTTCATAAAAATATTTTCTCCCAATATTTTTTTAAAAATATTTACATAAAATAAATGAGATAACTAATGAATATAACTTATAGTTGATTGATATCTATTAGTATTTGATAAAAATTAAAAATAATAGTTGATATATGATCTTTTAGTCAATGAGGTTGCTATTTAAATTTTCTCATATTTGGAGCTTTTTTCAATCTCATTTATTAATAGTTAATATAAGATAAAACTATCATTTTAAAACCTTTTTTTTAAAATTTCTTTTTATTTGTTTTGATTCGTGGTACATATTACATTCAAAAAGTACATATTTATTGTATAAAAAAATTGCATTTTTCAAAACGTTTTCTTTATATTATTTTGTTGATTAGTTATTTATATAAAAATTCTAAATAACATTCCAAATTTAAAAATTATATTTTATTTTATACATAAAATTGATTATTTTATTATTCTATTTTAATCTATTTAATTTAAAATATAAATTACAAACCAATCATATATCTTATTAATTATTGTATGAATTAATAATAACAATTAGACATAATTTATTAAATGCTCAATATTTATCAACTATTAGCTATCAATTATCAATTACACATAGAACCTATAATAGATTAAGGATGTAATCAAGTCGAATTCTATCAAACTCAAGACTTGACCTTGATATTGACTTGAAAACTCGAAACTCAAGCTCTAAGTTGAACTTCAATTTTTAAATTTGAACTCGAGCTCAATCTAATACTCAAATAATTGAACTCGACTTAATTAAATTCGTTTATTTATATAATTTTTTTACTGTAAATTACATAGATTGAAATTTGGGCTTGAATAAGTTCAATTACATTTGAATAAATTATATTAGATATGAATCGATTAAACTCAATTGGTAATAATGTAAATATATATAAACTTGATTAAGTTTGCGAGCCTTTCAAATTGAATATTTTGATATGTGAATTTGAATCACTTGATTACTCAAATAGCTCGAACTTGAGTTCAACTCAGTTAATCTTGAATTAATTTTAAGTATTTTTCAAATCGATTTCGAATAGTTTGTGAGCTGTTTTGATTCATTTATATCTCTATAATAGGTCCACAACCTTTTTATGATCTCATTATCATTACACTTTCACGTAAAAGTCCATATCATTATGTGATTTTTTTTGGGGAAACATTATGTGAAATTTGATTAGTAGAAAGTTGGATAGATGATATTATAATAATATTTCTTAACTAAGTGAAAAATCAATTTTATCTAATATGGTAAATCCAGGGCGATAAATGCAGTAAAGACAAAGTTATTGAGCCTAGTTTTTGATATATCTAATAAACAGTTTTTGTTGCAGTTAATGATTGAGTTTATTTCAATGAAGTTTACATCTGTTTAAGAAAAGAAAAACTCTAATTAAATGAATATAGTAAAATCTCCAGCGGAAAAAATCCTAGCCATTTGATCCCAGCACCGACCCCACCTGGGCGCGTTGGTTTTAAAAAGCACGGTCGCCTTGATGATCGGAAAAGAGTGGGACCAACTCGACTTTTTAGATGGACGAAGTTAAAATAAAATAATAATATATGCGAGATTGATTTTTATAACGTTAGTCCTCTTTTTAAATCCCATCATCATTATACTCCCCCCATTGCTCCCCTTAATACTAGCCGTTACACTTACATCTGCCTCTCTCTCTCTCTCTGTCTCTTTCATGGCTGCATCAGTGGATTCGCCATCCCCTGCCCACCTCAACAAGGTATCTTCTTCATCTGTCTGTGGGTTATTTGTTGGATGGATCATGTGATATCTTCATTTGGTTTCAGGAGAGAGCAAGCTTGATGGTTTCTTCTCCTCTGTTCAGTCCTGCATCAGATCAGCGTTTCTGGAGCACTCTCCGAAGCAGGATCGACACGCTTCTGGAGAATCGCCAAGATCAGCTCAATCTTGGCCCATCTTTATCCACTCATTTGGTTAGTCTTTAATTTGCTCTTTTCCATTGGTTTTTACTTCGGTTTTCTTTCAAGATTGGAGTTTTTGAACTCATGGGTCTTCTTTTTGGGTGTAGAGAGCTGGAGAATCGGATCGAGCTAAGAGAATGAAGGAAGATTCATTACTTTTGCTAAGAGGGTTCGATTCCATTTCCCACACACTATCTCAGCTCTCTAACAATCTCGAGAACGCTCTTCAGGTAACACTTCCAATCGCGTCTCTCGAGATAACTCTAGAAAGAGAAAGCCAAAGCTCGTGGGCTGGACTTTGCCTACTCTTTACGTACCAAACTAGCTTGTGCATTGATTTCTGAATTGTATGCTTTAAGATTAGAAACTTGGAATTTACTCTTTCATGTTGTCTTTGTTTTCAGGGAGCTAGATATCTAGCTGAACCGCCTACGTTGAGTGATATATTCCATTGCAATCTCAAGAACTCGGAGATTAGGCAAGACAACGTAGAAGAGAAACAAAATGCAGAAAAAGAAGGGGAGAAAAGTAAAGGATCAAAAAGGAAGTTTGATCAAACCGATAGCTCAGCCGATCAAGGAAATGACTCTAACAAGGAAAATGAGCAGAAGATCCCAAAAGACAAGAAGCTGAATAAAGCCAAAAACGTTGGTTCCTCCTTTTCTGTTCAGTATATCATTCTTGATCTATATTAGGCCTCTACCATACTTTCACTAATTGGCAACTTTATTGATCTGTGAATTTTTGCAGCTGGCAATTTCCATGGCAACAAAAGCAGCCTCGCTAGCAAGAGAACTGAAGTCAATAAAATCTGATCTATGTTTTGTTCAAGAGAGATGTGCTCTGCTTGAAGAAGAGAACAGGAGGCTTCGAGACGGATTCTCTAAAGGGATCAGACCTGAGGAAGATGACCTGGTAAGCCAGCCCCCATTTTCAGGGCTTGTATTTGTCATGTCTTCATATATTTGAAGTTGTAATAAACAGGCTTTTAAATAATTTAACAGATGAGGCTCCAAATGGAGGCACTGCTAGCTGAAAAATCCAGACTAGCAAATGAAAATGCAAATCTGGTAAGGGAAAACCAATGCCTTCACCAGCTTGTAGAGTATTACCAACTCACTTCCCAAGATCTCTCTGCATCTTATGAGCAACTCATTCATGGAATGTGCTTAGATTTTTCTTCCCCATCGCCATCCAATAAGGACGACGCCGAGACTGTACACGATAATGAGGTTCAACGAACACCAGGGACAAATATCTTTGGCTTTTGCACTTCTCTTGATGAGTCCTTTCGTGAAGAACAGCAGTAGGTGAGGGAATGAAGGAATAATCCAGCCATGGTTTTGTTTATAAATTTGATTTGTATTTGCCTTCAAGTTTAGGCAGTGTGTAAATTTTTTAACGTCTTTTCTACGCAGAATGGTGCACCATCGTCCTTCCAAGGATATTATGAAAACAAAGAAGCTATTATTTATTTATTTATTTTTTGTCTCATTCTTGCTGATTTCTTCAGTTATCGATCTTTAATGTCTCAATAAGGATTTTCAGAATTCAATGCGCATATTGTCACCTACACCATTTGCTAACAAGCCTTATCATTTTTTTTTTTTTGAAAAGAACTAACAAGCCTTATCTGATTTTGAATTACTTGCAATTTATGATTGGCCTATACTGGTTTATTCTTCAGCATCCATGGGGTGTCAAGAAGAAAACTTTCTTTGTGAGTTGAGGCAATTAAAGGAAGATAACTAGTTTGTCCATATACCAAAAGAGACATGACGAACTCCCATCAGGGAGTAACAAAATAGCCCAACTGTTAGGTTTATCCAGTCATTACGCAGATATTGGCATTGGATGTTCTTGCAGTTGGAGACAAAAACAATGAACCGCAAGCTAACTAGTTCTGGCAAGGCAAATCACACACTTAGTTCTACTTTTCTTTAGCACCTTCTCTTTCTCTTTGGAGAAAGATTGCATTCATGACCACATTTTTCAGCTGTAGCTTCATTAGGTCTCGAAAGACTTGAGAACAAGAAGACATCTTTAAACACATCCTTCAACTTCCCCAACATTTCAAGAGCCAAATGGTTCCCTTTCTCATACTGCCAAAAAACAAAAACAAAAAAAAAAAAACAAAAATCAGCTTAGCACGGCTAAACATACAGAGGAAATCCAATTCTTTATGAGCTTTTGAAATTATGGTAAATGCTTTTGAACTGAAACCTTTGACAACCATAACAATTTTAGGCATTTGATTTTGGAAGGAAACTGTTTTTTACTTTATTTGTTCCAAAGCAAAGGGCATTCAAGTTCACTCAACATAATCTCAATTTTTCAAAGGATTTTTAAATTTAAATTATTACAGTTAAAATTGATCAGGGAAGAGGAGTGTTAAGTCTTAGAGATGTATTCTTTTAGGGGAAATTCTTACCTAAACAAAAGATTTATTGGGTTAATCAACAACCTAGTAAAGGAAGAAGAAATATTGCATTGAATTAAAGAGGAGTGGAGGTTGAGGTACAGAAATTTAATAGCACAATGGTGCAGTGCAGTTTGGTGCGGTTTTAGTGTGTTTGGATGTTGAGAAAATGGAGGAAAAGGAAAGTAAAAGGATGTTTCTGTTTGAATTTTTCTTCAGTTGGTTGATCCATGAGAAAGGTGATGGAGTTTGGTGGAGGGGAAGGCAGAAGGAGAGAGAGGTTGATAAAAGGGAAAAAGATTTCAAAAATTAATTTTAATTTAAACCCACAATTTAAAAATCTAATTTTTGCGATTTTCAGCCACATGGCTAAAATTATTATCAATGTCAAAGGTCAAGGGTAGAATTTATAATTTAGAAAGATTGGTTAAAAATTGAATTCCGTATAAAAGGTTAAGATGTTTCATTTTGGCATAATAAAGAAATGACAAGTTTATAAGGATTCAATATTTGAGAACCAAAAAGGTTTTTCGTTCTTGGAGAGCATCGAGATCTATTTATTTCCTTAAATAAATGTGCCCAGCATAAGAATATAGATGAAACAACAAACACCATAGTAAAGTGAATCAACATGCCACAAGGTAAGAGAACAACTCAAGATGTGACCAGAAGATGAGTATACATAAGAAACACTATAATAACAAATTCTGTTGGCTCAATCTACAATGGTTTACCAGCAGATGAAAATGCTGTTGCTCAGACATATTCTTCTTTTACAATGCAAAGGACATAATTCTCCCACCAGGTAGCAGTAATTACTAAATTCTAACACAATTAAAATTGCAAAAAAAGTTCCAAAAAGATTCGACAAGTGAAACACGTATATATCTTGGATAATAGAGATAAGGAAACATACTACTACAATTTTTCGAAGAGCATTTTCCAACTTTGTATTGAGCTGACGATTTTTCTCTGTCAAAGTTTCAACCTGGAAATGTAAAAGACAAAAAATGACCCAAAAATAAATAGCATTAGTTCTTGATTATGAATAACAACAAAAGTCACAATACTAGATGTGATATCATATAGACAAAATTTAACCTTCTTTTGAGAGTCAATATACAAACTTTTATATGTGATATCCTCCAGACCAGAGCTTTCACCAAAGACGGTTTTCCCAATTTCCTGCCATGAATTTGCACAGATGTTTCATTTATAGGGCTTCAAATAATAAGGACAGAAAGAGAAGATGGCTAATTATATAAGAAAATTCGATACCCTAGAATTCAATGCATTCAGGGTCCGTTGTTGTGTCTCCAAAAGTTGCATAACATAATCAACTTTGTCATGTAAGGTTTTCTCATTCAAAGTAGGCTCTGGCAATTCCTCATCTGCAGGCTCAGCTTCTTTATCACTTTCACTGACAGTTATCTCTTCAATGATACGCTCAATATCTTAAGTTTCAGCAGGCATAGCTACATTTTGAAGACGTTCAGATCGCCTAACTTTGGCAGAAGTTTTGTTCACTCTCTTTCTAGAAGACAATTTGGAAGAGTTTACTACTTGTGGTTCAACAATCCCCAAGGCAGGATTAATGCTTTCAGACTGCACCGTTACTTTCTCTAAGGAAGGGTTATTGCTTTCAAACTGCACTTCCTTGCCTTCAATAGATAGATTTACGCTCTCATGCTTCAATTAGAATACACAGTACATTAAATTTGTAACTTAAAATTCTATCATGAGATCTTAAATACAAACTATGTACCTTGGAAACAGAAACACACAGGAGGAAATGATATTTTCTAAAATAGAAAATGTGGAAAAATGCAAAGTTGGCGAAAACATGGCCCAACAGAGGTTCCGTGCAACATAGGAAACAAATGTCAAGTCAAGGTAAACAAATCACAGGAATGCACAAACACCAACTTAATAACTGAAAAGATTGAAAAGAATGCACATATTTACATATATACATACACAAACCTAGTAGATGTACATTTTCATAAACCAATGCAAATAGAGCACATCATAAACATCCCTCATTCTCCATATTTTAGAAAGTGCATGTCATGAACTAGACATACTGTTGTATACACATGTTATTTTCCTATCAAAAGTAAATGTGCCTTGCAAGTAAATTGAACTTGATCCTTGGATGATCAAAACAGGAAAACCTGCTTCAGGAATTCCAAATTTCACACTGTGACGACTCCTATAATTCAGACACTAAAATAAACCACACTCACTGTCGGATCCCCTAAACAAGAGAGAGTGATAACCAAAAGATGAACATCCATGGTAATTATCAAGAAAAGCAAAAAGCGGGAAAATTTGGCCCCAACCCACAACCAGTTACGAAGGGAACATGCAAAGTTGGAAACTTGAATTCATTAGTAGAATTATTTAAAAGACAGCTGATTGATATGATCAATAATCATCCCTGCCCAAAAAGTCCCAATCCCCAAAAAACTACCCCTAAAATGCCATTATTCCCTTCTTTTAATTCACAAAAAAAAATATATATATATAAAACGGAGGCAACAAAATAAAAAAGACATGACATGCACGCGGAAATGCAAACCACAACCATAGAAAATGACAGACAGAAACCTAACCAAGCATGAGTATTCCAACAAAAAACAAAAGGAACCCATCAAAACAATAACTAAATAAACATATTAAAAAAAAAAACCCATGGTTTTATCATGTGCAGCGTATAATGGACAATAAGATAAATAATAAACAAGACAAAAAGAAAAAGGGCTTTAGTTGATTACCTTGAGAGACTTGTCTGCAAGCCTAGAACCGGCAGGTTTTCTCCCCATTTTTTTTTAAATTTTTATTAATGGGACTAAAAATCTTCAGTGCAGCCTGCACAAGGACAGTAAATAATATGGGAACGTTACTGGTGAAGAAACAGAGAACAGAAAACGTTGGAGTTTCACGAGCCCTTTGTCCACCACACGTGCTGCTCTTCTACTGGTCAACTAAAACTTCTTTAATTATGATAAGGCCCATGCATATGCTCAAACCGAACTTTTTCAAGGTGGGCTATTGGCCCAATGTTACGCTCTGTTTACGCTTTTGTCATGGATGACTTGGGCTATTGGCCCAATTATTAAAATTTGTTTAACAAGTCAATTTTGAATTGCATAAGAATCTCATTTAAAAGTTTGCAAGCTAGTTCAAATATAATTTTATTTATAAATATTATTTAAATTTAAATTTAATAAAATTTATTTATTATGTGATATATTCATTATAAAAACTTTTTATTTTTTATTCTTTCAGAAAAAACTTTTATTGAAATATTTATGTAGAAAATATTTGTTTACTTTGTAACATATAACTATAATATAATATCTAAAATTCACATAAAAATTTTATTAAAGTATTTAAAATAAATAGATTGAACTTGATTTGACTCATTTATGTTTATTTAAATTTATAAGATTTGTATAAAGTAGGTATGTTGAGATTGATTTATAATAAACCAACAATTAATTTGTGCCTCTAGTTAATATTCATTTTTAAATGTTTTGAACAATTTCCTTTTCCAAATTAAGATATAAACTCATAAAAAAAGTTATTATAAATAATTAAAAATACATCTAGTGCTTGGTCTTAATAACAAAAATATGATTATTTAGAAGCAAATATTAAAATTTAAATATGAACAACATAAAATATTACTTTTTCTAATAAAAAGGATATTATATCGTGTTGGATCTAAATTATGTCACCTTCAATTTATATAAATTTATACTGTTATTTGGTGATTTATTTTAATATTTAGAAGTGAGCATTACAATTTGAATATCAATAATATAAACTTTTTAATAAAAGTATATTGTTGAGATGAAAATTTATTAATTCTGATTAAGTTTAAACTTATTAAAAGTAATAAAGGAAATTGAAATATAAAATTAATTTTTTCAATCACTTGTCTATAAAATTTATGGCAGATACGATAAAAAAATTCATCAAAATTAAGATTTGGCACAAGTTTACTTAAAGGTGGTTGAGAAATTTTTTAAAAATTTTAAATTCAATTATTGAATTAATATTAAAATAATAAATATTTTAAATAATGAGCTAATACAAAATACATGTTAATATTTATAAAATTGACTCAATTAATTAACTAATCAATGATTAATTTTCAGTTCGATTAAGCTAATTAATTCAATTAATTCGATATGTCTGAATCAATAATTTAAACACAAAAAAAGCAAAAAATATTAATAATATATAAATATATTATTAATAAAGTAATAATTTTAAAAGTACATCTAAATCTAATCAAATCGACTAATAATATTGACTGCAGATATTATTTTTATATGAGATATGCAAATTAAAAAAAAAAAAAAGAAAAAGAGGAACAGTGGATCACCTCTGATAACAGTCGGCTAATAAGAACGAAGAAGAGTTTTATTATTTTTGCTTAATGATTCTGCACAACACCTTTTTTGAAGTTTCATATTGTATTCCTAAATAATTTGATATAATATTGCAATCCTGTATACTCAGTTTTTCAAGGTTTTTTTGTTATCTGACTCACCCTTATTTTGAATTATTGATTGCTCATTTTATTCTTCTGATCGCCCATCACTTTATGTGCAAGTGTTTCATTGAAATTGTTTGATCAAAAGAGAGTACATATTAATCAAAATTGAATAAACTAATCGAACTAAACTTATTTAATTAGTTGAATTTATACTATAATTCAATTTAGCTCTAATTTTTAAAGAATTTTTTATTTTTAGGTTGATTTTTTTTATAAAAAAACAGAATAAAGCAAATTTATTAAAAAATCAAGTTAAATTATAGAAATTAAATCCAATCAATCTAAAACATATATAATTTTAATCAAATCAAATATAAAATATAAAATTTAATTAATTCAATATTTATAAAAGTAAAATAAAATAAATCAAGTCCATAGGATATTCATTCAAATACTTAACTCAAAGGAGCAAATATCATTTAATCAGTCAATTAAATATTTGATTACCAACTGAATTTATCTAAAACCGAATGGATTAATAATTCCATTGGATTGGCTCATTCATCCTACTATTCTATTTTCAAAAACTCTGAGCGCTTTTAAAATTACCCTTCATGTAAATTAAGGAGGAAAAAAAAACAAGAAAAGAAAAGACAAGACAAGTTCGAATGGGTCCGCTGATTATCTGTTTTTGGAAGTTGCAAACTCACCATAGTCACTCCTTCGGATTTGCCTTTCCCCACGCCACAACGGATAAGATGAGATGGTGATCACATTTGCAGATAACCCACTTCTTCCTCTTTTCCAACGCGCTTTCCCTCTGTTATCTTCTTCTTCTTCTTCTTCTTCTTCATCCCAATGAGATGAAACCCTTTCTTTTCCTCCGCACTACTTCCACTCCCTCTCTTTTTCTTCCCTTCTTCTCTCCTTTCCCTCACTACAAATTCCCACCTCCGCGAACCCACCGCTTCCCCATCCTCTCTCTCCCCAACAATCCCTCTTTTCAACCCCCATCGCTTAATCACGACTTCCCTCCTCCTCCTCCGCCGCCAAGAACCCTTTTTCCCGGAGGCTACAAGCGCCCCGAAATCAAGGTCCCCATCATTGTCCTCCAGCTCCACCCTGAAGACGTTCTGTGTTCCCCCGACGCCGTGGATTTCATCGATAAGGCCATTTCTAAGTGGGTCGGAATCGTGGTCCTCAATGGCGGTGATGAGAGCGGGAAAACTCTCTACGAAGCAGCTTGTTTGTTGAAGTCGGTTGTCAGGGAACGCGCCTATTTAATGATTGGCGAGCGTGTTGATATTGCTGCTGCAGTTAGAGCTAGTGGGGTAGTTCTTTCTGATCAAGGTTTGCTTAAAGTTTGTACCTTCGTTAGTTTTATTATATTTTCTTTATACTAGTAAGTAATTGTTGGATATCAAACGTGATGCCTTTATTGCTTATCTTACAGGTCTTCCTGCCATTGTGGCAAGAGACATGATGATAGGTTCTAAATTTGAGTCTGTAGTTCTTCCTTTAGTAGGTAGAATTGTAAAGAATTCGAGGGCTGCTTTAAATGCATCTAATTCTGAAGGTGCTGATTTTCTTATTTATGGTCTTGAGCAAGACACATATTTGGAACTTAAAGAGTACTCAGGGTTTTCTGATGTGAAAATACCAATCTTTGTTAGTTATACTAAGTGTAGAGCAGCTAATTCAGATGTGGAGGCATCAGAATTGGTAAAATCTGGTGCTGGCGGTTTAGTTTTGTCATTGGAAGATTTGAGGTTGTTTAGTGATGAGTCTTTGAGCCAATTGTTTAGCACTTCGAGTGTGGTGGAAAAAGAATCCAAGGATGGGATTGAAAGCCTTGATAAGCTCAAATCACTGGACGTAGGAACCGATTTTCCTGGGAAACAGAGGGTGTTAGGCTTTGTTAAATTGGAGGACAGAGAAAGGCAGCTTGTAGAAACAGAGAGATCAGTGTTACTTGAAGCTGTTGATATTATTTATAAAGCTGCTCCTCAGGTGATCACTTTAGAAATTTGGTGGTTGAATTTGTTTGTCCAATAATTCTGCATTATATCAATTCTTTTATTGCTTTTATTTTTTTCTATGCCTTAATCAGGGTACTGGTTTTGAGTGACAGATGGAGGAGGTTTCACTTCTAGTTGATGCAGTTTCTCAGATTGATGAGCCATTTTTACTGGCTATAGTGGTAATTGTGTGCTGAACTTCAACAAATTCTGGTTCCAGGGATATGCATTGGTATTAGCTCTAAATTTCAAATAAATTTTTTTTGGTTTACTTTAAAAGGCCTAGGTTAGGTGACCTTTAAACAATTTTCATTCATTTTTCATTTTAAAGAAGGTTTTTTGTCACTTCACTTTTTGCTGTTTGTTCTCTTCACATTAACATAAAATTTCAACTTGGTTAGAAATTTCACATACAAGTTGACTGAACAGTCTTAGTTTGTCCTTTCCATGTGATCTTTTTTGCAACTATATTTTCACTAAAATCACAAATCATCTTGTCTTTTTAACTTTTTCTAAGGATCCTCTTGTTGTACTTATTTTCTTAAGCTGATCTTCCTTTTGGGTTAAGCCAAGTGTTAGTAGGTGCTACTGCTACCTATGTGCTGAAACTCTACTAAGGAAAGTCATTGGCATTGACATTATTACTTCTTCCCTTGATTTTTCTTCAAAACAACTTCGCCTGCAAGAAATTAAAATAAGATTGTTAACACAAAAACATATTAGGATTTGATAAAGGTTTGTTGCTTATTCATGTGATTAACTTTATGAAAATGCTGTCAAATTATTTTTTGCTCCCCTTCTTTCCATCACACTCTTTATCTTTGCACCAGGGCGAATTTAATTCTGGTAAATCAACTGTTATTAATGCACTTCTCGGAGAAAGATACCTTAAAGAGGGTGTTGTTCCTACAACCAATGAGATCACTTTCTTACGCTATTCTAAGCATAATTCTGAAGAGCCACAACGTTGTGAAAGGCATCCAGATGGTCAATGTATATGCTACCTTCCTTCTCCATTTCTTAAGGAAGTAAGTGTTTTTGGTTTGATTTCATGTATGCTCCTGATTTCAGTTTTGGGATAGTCTAATCCTTTAAATATCTGATACCAATGATTCCCAAGTGTTAGATATGTATGCATATGCACAAAAATTCATGTTCACCAATTCTGTTCAGTGAAAATAAAGTTTGAGTTAATAGTCAATTTATTTAACACTCATTTTGGTGATCTTTTTGAAAAATGAACCCTTGTCCTTGTTCTTCTTCAGGCTGTCTAGCTTTAAGTTACCAATGGTAGCTGCTAAGTGATAATCTTAACAAGTCTGTGCTGTAAATTGTAAATGTATCAACGTTCTTCTTTTTTTTTTTTTTTTTTTTTCATATGATGATATTTTCTCTTATGCTGAGTTCCACTTAAATGCTTGAAGGTTTTTGGTGGTGCATCTCATCATTTCATTTTTCTTATTGCAATTTCACGCTTTGCTGTTTTCAAAAGTTAAAAGATTAGTTTGCTTGGTTAGGATGGCACCCTAGTGGGTTACAGACATTTTATTCCAATGCTATAAGCCATAAGGGGAGCTATCCACTTTGAAATCACCTCAAAACAAAAAAAAAGACACATGAGTGTCAGTAATCTGCTCTGATTGGTGGCCCAACAATACAAAGTGATAATGCAGATGACAGAAAGGAAAGATGGCTCGAGAAGCAGTAAAAGTATTAAACAGAATAAGAGAAAGCACATTCATCATTTCTGCCTGTTTTGCTGAGGGCATGCCTTTTATGTAATGGGATTAAATGCACTTCATAATAGTCGATTTATGTTATGTGACTAACGTATCTATTTCTTTTACTAGTCGATTTATGTTATGTGACTAACGTATCTATTTCTTTTACCTTTCAAACAGATAAATATTGTTGATACACCAGGGACTAATGTCATTCTTCAGAGGCAACAGCGCCTTACTGAGGAATTTGTGCCTCGTGCAGATTTGCTTCTTTTTGTCATATCTGCCGACCGCCCATTAACTGAAAGCGAGGTAAAAATAACTAAAGAAGTAGTTGCCCCAGTTGTATGTAATGTGGCGTTATATTAACGTTTTTATTGTTTAAGGGACAATGGATTAGAATATTAACCTATGGATTTTACAGTTATCTCTTACACATACAATTTACTGCTGAGGAAAATATTAAGCTATTCCCTTGCTCAAAAGTTTTATTTATGGCTCCTATTTATTGGGATGCTAGATTACATTTTGGATGTTATGAAGATATCTTTATTGATTTTAAAGGTGAATCTTTTAGACTTTTATAGTTGTGGCCCAAATTTGAGAATTTTAAATTAGAAAATTTCTGGATTGGAATTGACGTGTACTGCTATGTGAATCCGAGCCCATTGCTTCCACTTACTGTGTATATAATAATAATAATAATAATAATATATAAAACAGGGAAGCATTCAGTTTATCTGAAAAGAAAAATGAGATAATAATCTGTCTATATTTTCTTAATGACTCTTTTTTGTATATTTGAAGAGCTGTATTGCTATGACAATTTAGGAAATATCTCATATAGCTATGCTGAAAGATGATTTTGGTTTCACTCCTGATAAATGTTTTCCAGGTTGCTTTTTTGCGTTACACTCAACAGTGGAAGAAGAAAGTTGTGTTTGTGTTAAATAAGTCTGACCTCTATCGGAACACCAGTGAGGTTTATTTTTGAACTATACAGTTGTTTTGTCTGTATTTCCGCTAGTGAGCTTGTTATTATTTATGTTTTCAAGAGCTTTCGAGCAATTTATAGGTGTTAATTGTTCTTTGATGATTTTGTGCAGCTTGAGGAAGCTATATCATTTATCAAGGAGAATGCGGGCAAGTTGTTGAACGCTGAAAATCTGACATTATATCCAGTATCTGCTCGGTCTGCTCTTGAAGCAAAACTGTCAGCTTCTTTTGACATTAAAAAAGATTATAAAGGATCATCGATTTCAGAATCTCATTGGAAAATTGGCAGCTTCTATGAACTTGAGAAGTTCTTGTACAGTTTTTTAGATGGCTCAACAGAAACAGGAATGGAGAGAATGAAGCTCAAACTTGAAACACCTACTGCAATTGCTGATCGCTTACTTTCTACTTGTGAAACTCTTGTGAAACAAGACTGCCAATATGCTGAGCAGGATCTGACCACTGTGACTGAGATAGTTGATAGTGTGAAAGAGTATACAATGAAGATGGAAAAGGAGAGCGTCTCTTGGAGAAGAAAAACTTTGCAGCTGGTATAATTTTCAACAAATATGTTTTTACTTGTATCATATCCTCTCCTAAGAAGCATGTGCGTGCGCACACGCACACAGACACGCTATTGACTAGTGTCATTTTCTTTTTAAATTACAATATGTTGGTTGTGAAGTGTACTAGGAATGAAATTGCAGATTGAAGCAACAAAATCTCGTGTTGTGGAGCTTATAGAATCCACTCTACAAATATCGAATCTTGATCTTGCCACCACATATGTATTTAAAGGTGAAAGATCTGCCACAACACCAGCTGTCTACAGGGTTCAAAATGATATTATTGGTCCTGCAGTTTCAGATGCACGAGTGAGTTAATGGCTCTGACCTGTTTAGGAACTGGCTTGAGTGTGTTCTTAGTTTTATTTAGTATATTGGTAAATTTAACTCATCTTTTAGTGTTTCCTACTTTATTATAATGGAAGTTCTAAAATCATTGTATTGCAGTCATGTGGGGCAGCAGGGTTTATGCTTGATCCTCAGTTTAGGTGACTGGATTGGGAATTTGCATCTATTCAGTGCTTGCATTTGAAGCTCTGCCAAAATTTTATTGTCTTCTAAAATTTTTCCTCTTTTGATCTACATATTTTAGATTTATTTGGCTCCAATTGTTTATAATTTATTCACTCATTTTTTTGATGTTATCTGGGCATGCAGAAACTACTTGAAGAGTACGCATTATGGCTAAAATCAAATAGTGCTCATGGAGGGAAGCTGTACCGAGAATCTTTTGAAAAAAGATGGCCTTCATTTACCAATCCAAACATGCAGATGCAATCAGAGACCTATGAGTTGCAGGAAAAATTTGATGACCTCAGCCTGAAAGTGATAGAGAATTTCAGTACTGGTGCAGCTTCAAAGTTGTTTGAGCAGGAAATACGTGAAGTGGTTAGTTCAAATATCTGAATAATAATTTAAACTTTTTAATCTACTTGGGCTGGGAGACATTGAAGTAGTACAAATTAGAACCTTCTTGAGCAAAATAGTGCATTCTAACAATTAACTAATTTATACTGTCTTTGCAAGTATATGGAATGTGGTTAAATGCTTATGGAATTTGTGATTATATTGATTTGGACCTTTTCTTTTGGTAGCATATAGGAAATTTTTGTGAGAAATTTTTGTACTTTCTATGTTATACTGAGTGACAAAAGCAGGAGTATAGGATAGAAGCATGTTAAGGTTTGGCTAATATTTTAGCATCAAAATGATGGCATAGAATTGTATATCAGGTTTTTTTTTTTTTTAAATGATGGAATAATTTTTTACCTTATTTATGTTTGAATTTTAATTTTCTTTGATTTGCAAGATACCTAATTGCATTTTATCCTTAGTGTATCATTGATGGCACTGGATGTTCTTTCTGTACCATCCGGTGTTTCAAAAGCTCAAGATCCGGTGTGCAGTAAGGGTGTTTTTCTTCCTTGGTCAGTGATACACCACTGACAGATTAAAATAATCCTGGAGAGACTTCAATGGATGACAGCCCTTAGTGTATCATTGATGGCATTGGATGTTCTTTCTGTAACATCCAGTGTTTCAAAAGCTCAAGATCCGGTGTGCAGTAAGGGTGTTTTTCTTCCTTGCTCAGTGATACGCCACTGACAGATTAAAATAATCCTGGAGAGACTTCAATGGATGACGGCCCTTAGTGTATCATAAAATCTAGTCAAAGGAATGGAAATTTGCCTTTTCAATCTACAAATGGTTCTTTTTGAATCAGATGAAATAACTTGCCATTTTTTGTTGAATCATGATTCGGTGAAGCTGACATTAAATATTTTCCTTTTGATCTTAGTACTTGGGAACATTTGGTGGACTGGGAGCTGCTGGCTTATCTGCCTCTCTTCTGACATCTGTGCTACCTACCACTTTAGAAGATCTGCTTGCTCTTGGTCTTTGTTCTGCTGGAGGGTAAGGAATCCTCCCTCCGTTTCATTGCTGAAATTCACTTACTATAAATTTCTTTATGTTTAATAGTCAGTTGCAAGATTGGGATTCTTAATTCTATTTGTACACCTTTTCCAATTTAAACTAATCTGGTTTATTGTGTTGCGCTTTTTTCCTAGTGTACATATGTGGAGCCTTCTATTCGTTAGTAATGTCATGGGATGGTTAATAATATCTGATTGATTCATTTCTTTGCTAGCTTCATTGCAATTTCAAATTTCCCATCCCGTAAACGAGGATTGATAGATAAGGTAAGTAGGATTGCAGATGGCTTGGCACGTGAAGTTGAAGACGCTATGCAGAAGGATCTCTTGGAAACAGTTGTGAATTTAGAAGACTTTGTAAAAACTATTGGCAAGCCCTATCAAGATGCCGCACAACGAAGACTCAACAAACTTTTAGATGTTCAAAATGAATTATCAGATGTTACAGAAAAACTTAGAACGCTGCAAGTCCAAATACAGAATCTTCATGTATCATAATTTGCATCAATAAATTTTGTTATCAGTTAATGCAAGAGGGAGATGTGCTTTCATACCAATTTGGCTCTTATGGAGGTTAGTAAGAGACGGAAATGTTATTATGCACTGATGGGTAAGTCCCACTAAAAAAGAATGCCTTAGAAAAAATTTATTAATTATTTGCGATCTCTTGTAAATGTTTTCACATGTAATATCTCAAGGTTAGTACTCATTTGTGCTTTTACCTTAATTTCCACAAGTTTGTAATGGGAATTTATGAAAGTTTATTCCCTTTGTCTGGTTTATTTTATCAGTGAACAGCAAAATTTTTTTATTTTTAAAAAATTTGAGTGGCTCATTAACTTGTGTCTGCTCGTCGCTGCTTAGCGCATATGCATAAAATATAGCTGCATGCCTCGATTGGGAAGTCTCATTATCTGCTGCTTAGCAGAGTATTTTCTTTTCATGGAAACGCCAAATAAGCATTGACGATAGTTGGTGCCTGCCAACTTGATTGGAACAGAAAATGTTTTAGGGCACTATCATGCAATAAATTATTAAAGTTGAGCTTCAACAACATTGACATCTATCCATTGATACCGTCCAAAAAGTTTGTGGTCGGCTTCTTGTAATTAATCTTTGTAATTTAAAATTAACGGGTTCAACCAATGTCTTAGTGACATCACTACAATAATGTTTACGTGCAGTTGATTTTGAAAAATCTTTTTAGGGTAAAAAGGAGCATAATCAGTGGAAGAAAAAATACCATACTATAATGGTCAAAAGGCATGAGTGGGTGCTCTTGACGTGCCTGTTGAAGCCATGAATTCGATTCTTGCTCTTCTAGTTTAAAGACCCTTTAAGCACAAATGGACAAATGAATACATATACAATATTATTTAGACCCAACTTTTTAGGGACACGAGGAGAGGGTCTTTTGCCTTGGCCAATCTAAAACCAACGCAAACAATTGAAAGCAAATTTGATGGCTAGGGCTAAGAGAGTGTACTAAAAGCACATATTCTTGTTAGCCTTGCTAAATCTATAGCCATAAGATTTCATTTCTTGGGGAAAAAAAAAAAAAAGATACCGTTTTTAAACCAGCAAATGCTTCTCCCATTAATGAAAATTTTGGTATCTATTCTGGGTTCGTATGTAGGATTTAAAATAATATTTGAAAGCTTATAAGGTTGTATTTCTAATGTTCAATGATTCCTCTTTGTTAATTAGGCAGTTCTATTACCAAATTTAGAATTGGGAGAACTTAATATTATATTTCGTGTGAGATAAAGAACTCTTGCATTACTCCAATATATATATATATATATATATATATATATGCACGCGCGTGTGTGTGAGGCATAATATTATTTTAAAAATTAATTATATAATACGTATTTTAAATATCAAATTGAGAAATATCATCTTAAAAATTAATTATATAACACATGCGTTAAATGATAAATAAAATATGTATGTGTGTATATATGTATATATATAAGGCATTATATCATTTTAAAAATTAATTATATAATACATATTTTAAATATCAAATACAGAAATATCATCTTAAAAATTAATAATATAACACATGCGTTAAATGATAAATAAAAAAATTACATTTTAAAAATTAATTGTACAACTTGTTTATTAAAAATCACGTAAAAAAATATCGTGACATGTTTATTAAAAATCGCATAAAAAATAATGGTACACCTCACAATAAAAACACATGTTCGAAATTAAAATATTATTTCTACATAATAAAGAATTGGATAAGTTAATTGATGTTAATAATGACTAATTAGGCAAATCCTTGGCTAGTTTAATTTAAAAGAAAAAAGGGGCCCAAACCGGTTCCTTTAATACCTAGATTTGTACCACAAAACATGACATTTCTTTCAATTATTCATGGGATAATGATTAGAAACTCCCTGACATTTAATATATTTAATTAAATTGTCATTTATATTTTGAAATTATACTATAAACTTCTTTATGATTATCCTGTTAAATAGTTCTTTCTTTAAAATCATATAAATATAAAAATGACTTTTTAATATAACTGGACAAACGATAAAAGATAACTTAATATAGTATTTAAAAAAATGAGAAACGATTTAGTTAAATATGACAAATGATAATTGAAATTTAAATTATCCTAACAAGTGCACTAGTTATCAAGTAGTAAAAAGATATCGTTTCCATGAAAATTTAATAAAATAAGTACTAAAACTATAATCAACCTATGATTGTTTGGACAATCAAATTTTAAAAAAGTAATTAAATTATGAAAATTCAAGATAATAAAATTTAAAAATTTAAAAACTAAAAACAAAACAATAATTAATTAAAGTTGTAACAATCAAAGTTAAAGAATTAAAATTATTAGTCCACCTAATTACTCAAATAAATGTCAAATTATTAAATTTAACTAAGACAATTTATTATTTTCATAAACTGAGATTTTTTCTAAAATTGCTCTATATTTCCTTTCGAGATATATTAATCATACTCCTATCAAGTAACCCTTAGATCCCTTTATAAAGTTCTTAAGACAAAAAACATATTAATCTCTGTGAAAAACCTATAAAATCAGATGAATTATGTGTGTGTCTATATATATATATATATATATATATATATATATATATATATATATATATATATATATATATATATATATATAAATATATAGAAATCAATAAAAAAAATAAATAATTATTTTATTTAAATATATTAAATTTAAAA
>CATIWR010351723.1:0-15480 GCA_949677035.1 Omphalea diandra
AGTTATATTTCAAGGTTGCTGTCTAGTAGTCTAAAAGAGGTTGGGCCAGTATGCAGTCTATTAGTATTCCAGCTGGTTTAGTCATGTATACTTTATTATAAATAATGACTATGTTGTGAACAAGAGACATTGTGTGAAAAATGATTATGATAAATAAATGATCAATGACTTAAGGTTTTTTTTTTATAATGGATAGACTTAGAGTATTTAATGATGATTTAATGGGGTGTGACAAAGTATGACACCCCCAAATTAAAAAAGATGAAGAAAGGGGACAAGAAGAAAAGGAAGAGCTTTATAGCAACTTGGGATGACAACTAAAGTGAAGAAGATGAATAGAAGGAAGTCGCAAACATGTGCTTCATGGCAAAAGATGATTCTTCAAATGAGGTAAGCTTTTCACCCCATTCTTATAAAGAATATGATGAGTTAGATGATGTAGATGATGAACTTTTAAAAGCTCTCACTTTAAAATGTGACAAATACAAGTCACAAATGAAATCTTACAAGGGGAAATGCTCCGAACTAGAGGATGAATTCAAATCCTTTAATAATCATGTAAGTGAATTGAGGACATCTAGTGAAAAACTCAAGAAATCTGTGGAATATCTTTTTAAGTCATCTTCTTCCCTAAACTTTTTGAGAAAGGAGAATGATTCTTTAAAGGGTAAAGTAATATAACTTAGAAATTCCATATCTAAGTTTTCATAAGGGAAAAAAAAGCTATGGATACACTTATTGTATCTCAAAGACCTCTTTTAGTTAGACATGGTCTAGGCTTCAATAGATCTTTTCATTTACATCTTTACTCACCACCTTCATTAGAGCCTTAACACCTCAAACATCAAGCATTGAGGTAGTTTGTAAGAAAAGTACTTAAAGTACTAAGCCACCATTGCCCAAGGGCAAAGGGAAGGCTCATTAAGGCTCAAAGCCTATACCAAAGAAGGCTAATCATGCATGTATTTACACTAAAAAGCATACTCACCCAAACACATATAAAAAATTCACTTTTACACCCATCCATTTATGTCCATGCTCACCTTCACATCATCTTGGTATGAGAAAAACCCCACTTATACTAAGGCCATATATAGGAGGAAGACTCATAAGTCTAAACTTTAATGCCACTATTGCATAAAGTTTGGTCATATCAACATTCATTGTTACATTAGGAAGGCTCACCTCAAATTGGAGGATCCTTCTAAGCTTAACCCCTTAGGACCCAAGTATGCTTGGGTACTAAAACAAAAATGATTTGTTTGTGTTGTGTGGTATTGTTTGGTAGCTATCGATGAAAATAAATGATTGGCATATGGATAATGGATGCTTAAAGCACATGATGGGCAACAAGAAGCTATTCATGGTCTTATAAGAGAAAGAAGGTGGCAATGTCATGTTTAGAAACAATGCTAAAGGTAAGGTAATTTGCATTGGTACTGTTGGTAAGAATGGTTGTTCTCTCATTGATGATGTTTTACTTATAGATGGTTTACAAGTGTAAGTCAATTATGTGATAAGGGTAACAAAGTCACCTTTGACCTTGGAGAATGCCGGGTTACCACCTTGGTGGATAAAAAGGTAGTCCTCAAGTGTGAAAGGAAAGGCAATACCTACCTAATTGACTTAAACAATTTGGCTAACCAATCTATTAAGTGTCTTGTGTCCCTTAGCAACGAAACTTGACTTTGGCATAAAAGACTTGGACATACGAGCATAGAGCTCCTATAAAAGATTATCAAAAGGAAAGCTAGTGGAAGGTCTTCCCAAACTAAAGTTCTCTAAAGACAAGACATGTGCACCATGCCAAATGGGAAAGCAACATCATTCCTCTTTTAAAGCAAATAATGTTAGAAGTACATCTAGACCTCTTTAACTTATCCATTTGGACTTGATAGGACCTACTAGGAGTGTTAGTTTAGGTGAAAAATATTATGCACTTGTCCTAGTGGATTATTACTTTAGGTTTACTTGGGTATCTTTTCTAGCTCATAAGCATGACACTTTTTATGCTTTTAAGAGTTTTGCAAAAAAAGTTCAAAATGAAAATAGTTACTTCATTTCTTATATAAAAAGTGACCATGGAAAAGAATTTCAAAATGAATCTTTTGAATCTTATTACTTAGAGAATGAGATTTTTCATAATTTTTCAACTTTTAGAACACCACAACAAAATGGTGTTGTAGAGAGGAAAAATAGGACACTAGTAAAGATGGCTAGAACTATGCTCAATGAGCATTCATTACCCAATTACTTTTGGGATGAACTTATCAATACTTCGTGTTACATTACAAATTGTGTTTTCAAAAAACCCATTTGTGATAAAAACTTCTTATGAGCTTTGAAATAGTAGAAAGCCTAAGTTGTCATACCTAAAAGTATTTGGATGCAAATGTTATATCTTAAATACCAAAGATAATCTTGGAAACTTTGATTCAAAAATAATAAAGGTATTTTCTTAAAATTAAAGTTGGAGTCAAGCATAAGAAAGATGGATAAAGACCATGATGAGGGCAAGCCATTAATAGAGGAAAATGAGCCTTAGCATTAATAAATGAAAACCTCAAATCAAGATCTTTCAAAGGATTGGAGATTCTCCAAACATCAACCAAAAGACCTAATCATTAGTGATGCATCCAAGGGTGTAAGTACTAGATCTCAACTCAATTATTTAGATAATAATCTTGAATTCATTTCTCAATTTGAGCCAAAATCTATTAATGAGGCTCTTGATGATGAGAGTTGGGTAATTTCCATGCAAGAGGAACTCAACAAATTTGAGAGAAATAATGTATGGGAACTTATTTCTGGGCCTAAGGAACACCTATATTATAGGTTGCAAATGGGCGTTTAGGAATAAGTTAGATGAGTAAGGGTTCATCACTAGAAACAAGGCTAGATTGGTTGCTAAGGAATACACCCAAAAGGAAGGAATTGATTATGATGAAACCTATGCCTCTGTGGTAAGATTAAAGGCCATTAGGATTCTTTTAGCATATGCATGTCACATGAATTTCAAACTTTTCCAAATAGATGTTAAAAGTGCATTTTTAAATGGTGTCTTTGAGGAGGAAGTTTATATTGAACAACCTCCTGATTTTTAATCTTACATCTTTCCAAATCATGTTTTCAAATTGAATAGAATGATGTATGGTTTGAAACAAGCTCCAAGGGCTTGATATGAAAGACTTAGTTAATTTCTTTTGCCAAATGATTTTGAAAAGGAGAAGGTTAACACAACCTTGTTTGTTAAAAAGCACAATCATGATATATTCATTGTGCAAATATATATTGATGATATCATATTTGGTGCTACTAATGAATCTTTTTGTAAGGATTTTGCTAAGTGTATGAGTAGGGAATTTGAGATGAGCATGATGAAAGAACTCAAATTCTTCCTTAGCCAGTAAATCAAAAAAGGGATTTTCATAACCAAACCAAGTACATAAAGGATATGCTCAAGAAATTTGGTATGGAAGGATGCAAAGTAGCAAAGACACCAATGAGTGCTACTATCAAACTAGACAAGGATGAATCAGATAAGTTTGTTGATAAGAACAAATATCAAGGTATGATTGGTTCTCTACTCTATCTTACTACCTCTAGACCCGATATCATGTTTAGTGTGTATATGTGTGCTAGATTTCAATCTTACCCTAAAAAATGTTGTTAAAAGGATTTTTAAATATTTATATGGCATATTGCATTTAGGTTTGTGGTATCCTTGAGATTCATCATTTAGACTTATAGGTTATTCAGATGCAGATTATGCTGATAGTCTTCTAGATAGAAAGAGCACTTTTGGAACTCACTAATTCATAGGAGATTGCTTTATGTCTTGGTTTAGTAAAAGTTTCAGTTTCTTTATCCACTATCGAAGTAGAATATGTGGTTGTGGGTTATTGTTGCACCCAAGTTCTTTAAGTGAAACAACAATTAAAGGATTATGACAAAGTTGTTGATCACATTTCCATTAAATGTGACAACACTAGTGTAATAAATCTTTCAAAGAATCCCATCTAATACTCTAGGAGCAAACATATAGACATTAGACAACATTTTCTTTGAGATCATGTCCAAAATAATGATGTAGTGTTAGAATTTATAGACACTGATCATCAACTTGTGGATATTTTCACCAAACTTGTAAATAAAGAAAGGATGAACTTCATTAAGAGAGAGTTGAGAATGCTTGATGGAAGCTCCCTGAGGTGAATATTGGATCTTTTAGAATGCTCTTTGTCTGATGTTTTGCTATTGTATGTTTGATTGATATTTGTAACGAATTTGTAGTATACTTCTTTGGATGTCTTAATTGTTTATGTAATTGTGTCTCTCTATGCCCATTTACTTGAATAAGTATCAATATATCAAGTAGATCACATCTTAGTAGATCTTATCCTTTAATGTTTGCTTTTATTGCCTTGTAATTCATAATCGCTACTATTTACTTCACGGTTGCGATTTACAGGTACTTGTCAATCTGTCTGTCACCCATCAATTCACGATCACTATTTTTAATCTCTACCATGAATTTTTTCAAAATTCAAAGGTTTTGACCTTTGACCACATTAGTTACTAAGGAATTTTAGACCGTTACTTAGATATTTTGTAATTAGTGGTCGCGACTTGTAGTTCGCGATCGCGAATTTGAGTAACTATCAAACATTAACTGATTTGATTGCCAACCGATTGCACCCCCTCATTAAATGAATTTTTGATCATTTGTTATTATTTTGCACCATTTCTTAGCCTATTTAAACCCTTGAAACAATATTCTAACTCACATTTACTAGAATATTCATCTCTCTTAATTCTTACTCTTAAAATCTTGTTCAAACTCTCTTTTATCTCTAGTGGGCCCCAAGAAAGCCTCTAGAGCAAAAAGGGAAAGTAATAGCTCAACCATCTAGTTCCCCTGTCCTTCACATGATGAAAGGGATAAGTAAGGAAGTGAAGGATCATTTTAAGGCAAACTCTTTTAACATAATCCAACAAGACAAAATTTCATCCACCTTTCTCCTTGAATCACTTAGAATCAAGGATGAAATCCATGCCTATCTTTTGAATTTGGGCTGCAATGAATTCATCTTTCGAGACAAGCATGGTTACGAAGAATTAGTGTAGGAATTTATATGAACGGTGAACTTGAGTCGTAGAGCAGAATCGCGAGTAGGTCAGTATGGGTTAATATTCAGGGCATTTAGGGAACCATTTTTTATTACCTTTGAACAACTCTCTAATCTCTTCAATCTTCAAGTGGGAGATGACATTCCATGCATCATCTCAACACTTGACATTATCTATTTCTAGTTTTGGTTTAAAATTTCTATTAAGACTAAACATGACCCAAAAACCTCCTTAGCTAAATACATCCAAACCCTACCCACTTGGCTCCTTCATCGTATCATCACCTTCTCTATCAATGTAAGAGGTGATGGTAACGAGAAGGTCTCATAAAAAGACCTAGCTTTTCTCCTCTGCTTGACAAAAAACAAACCTATTTAAACCAGTCGATACCTTGTGGATCGATTGATTCACATAAGTACTAAGCTAAAAAGTTCATTTCTTCTACCCTCTCATGTAATTGCTATATATCATTATGTGTGTGCATTGAATGAGGAAAATGAGAAGTTCCTTGCCAAAAATATTTGCCTTCCTATAACTTTCTAGACTTACCTTATCTTATTAATGCCAAGGCCATACACCCTAATTCATACATATTGGGGCTAAGAAACTAGAGACATCTCATGCCTCAAAAAGAAAAAGGTTAGTCATTAAAGAGCGTGCTCAATCCATTTCTCTTCCCTAACTAAAAGCCCAAAACCAAAATCTCTCTTTCCTCGATCAACAAAAAGCTAGACAAGATGATGAGGATGATCAAAAGAAGATTTCTTCTCTTCTCCTACCTCTATAATGATTTGGTAGATCTTCAAGAAAAAGTTAGTGCTACTCCTTACCACCTCCTAGATTTTGAGGATTGGGAGGACACCCTTGAAGAAGAGAATGATGAAGAGGTTGATAAGGGTGATGAAGCTCAAGGCAGAGGAGCAAATGAAGAAATTGATGATTTCGAAAATAATGATAGTTCTTCGATATTCTAGCTTATTCTTAGCTTTTTAGTATTTTCCTATGTTTCTTTATTGATCGCACAATTAGTAATAAATAAAAGTGTTATTTTTTATCCTTTGTAATTGTTGCTTTGCATGTTGTGTGATTGCTTTCTACTTACTTGTTGTTTGTGTTTTCTCTCAATTTATGCTTCATACACTTGACATCCATGCACCTTAGCTTAATGTTTAAACTTTATACTCTTTTTGATCTTGCCAAAGGGGGAGAAAGGGAAGTAGTAAAAATGTGCATGATAAATCTAAGTTTAGGGAAGTATAAGTTGAGGGGGAGCAATCAAATTCAAATTCAAACTTTTAAATCCTTAACAAACTTATTGGATCAACAAAGTTTTTTTTGTTTATAATCATTGTCCATCTCAAATTCATACTCATGTAATTCAATTTCCTTAAGTAAAATCAATCTAAGTTGTTAAAATAAAAAAGAGGGAGATTATTGGACTAGGTTGGTCAAACCTATGTCAAAGACCTCTTTTGATCTTGACAATGAAGATTGATAGGTACTAATGTTTGTTTAAGTGTTGTTCTTTCTATTTCTAAGTTAGGTTTCCATTGGAAGTTGGATGGAAGTCTAAATCTCTAACTTTGAGTAAGACTTCCAAATTCACAGTTAGGAACCTATAATTTGCGATCGCGAGCTTACATTAAGGATGGATGAAGTTAGGAGAGAAGAATTTGTGGAGGACATCACAACCGCGATCTAGTTGAGGGAAACTTGATTGACTCACAGAGAGATTCACGATGGTGTTTGCATCCAGAGTTACGATCGCGAATTTCATAAGTGAAAAGAGGGATCCAAGTTTGTAAACATATCACGCCAAGTGTCCAAGGTAACCGTTGGAATATCAAAATTCATAAGGGTGAAACATCTGTCATGATCGAGACCTAAAATAATGCTTTCACCTTACTAAATAGAAGAATTCACAGTTTATATCATGCCCAAGAAGGATTTCAATCGAGACCGCGACTTTTGGTTGGTTAGTCAAACGCAATGACTATATTTCTTAGAACACCAATGGCACAAAGACATGTGGAATAGCCATTAGACATAAAATGGTGTTCTCTACTGCGATTTCAGTCATCCCAGTGCAAATTGGAAAATCGCGATTACAAAATGCCAGTCACGATCGCGACTTCAGTCTGACAGACATTTAAATCAAAATCTTCCTAGCTTACCTTAGAGATTTAGGCATAATTTATTAGTAACATCTCTTTGGTGGTTATTGCCTATAATTACTCCAGCAAATAGGCATAAATGCAAAAGAATTTCATTTATTATAGTCAAACTCTTACTAATTTGCTTCACAACTTCTTATTCTTTGATTGTAAGTTCTTGATTGTTTGGTGTAAGCATTACACCTTTGTAATTAGGTTGAGAGTCAGTGTAGCCTTCAAAATGCTTGTCATAGTTTAACGTGTGAGCCTGTCTAAAAAACTTGAGTGAGGTTTTATATAAGCCTAAAAACACAAATTGTAAGGGTTATGTGTGTGCCATAAAACATATTATACAAGTTTGGTGTGAGCTTGGAAACACTAATTTTAATTGAGTGAAATACCCAATGGTGAAGAATTGGGGAGTGGACTTAGGGCTTGTTAACAGTCGGACCACTATAAACACCTTGTGTTCTTTCTCTCTACCCTTTCTTAATTCTTTAATCTGCTAAACTTCCTTCTAAATTTTTTAATCTCCTACCAGTTTTGAATGTACAAAAAGAACTTAATTGTGTGAACCGAAAACTCAATATTACTATTACAAGAATTTCTCCCATTCTTGGTGCATTAGTGCCAATAAATATAATCTTAGATAGGGGTGGACATATATAATCAATAAATATGCAAATTAAAGGTAAATGTATCTCCAACTATAAGAGAAAATGAAAAAGTTAATGCCACATGAAGATCATAATGAAAGAAACAAGATTACCCTAGGATTCATGATGCCACTAACAATACCACTATCCTACCTTATATCCTCCTCTAAGTCAAGGGACTAATCATGCATCTATGTCTAAAAATCAATATGTACATAATGTCATCATCACACTTTGAGCACAAGCACATTTTACTAGTTATGCTATGTAAAGCATAAACATATAAAGATGATGAATAGAACATAAACACATGGATGCAATAATGATATGTAAATGCATTTAGAGGATAATGAAAGCCTTAAGCAAGTCATCAAATCATCAAATTGGATTTTTAGGATCATTAGATCCTCATCCAAAGTTCTTCTAAAAGAGTTAGAACATTCTAAGTCACTAATGGAACTAGGAAACCAAAATGATAAAGAAATATGAAATTTTCATAAGGCTAAGAATGCACTATTATAAAGCCATTAAATAAATTAAATTGGGATTATAGAGCCATAAACTCTCTCCTTATCATGCTTAAAGCTACCAGATGAAAGAAGAAATGAAAGAGGTCAAACTAATGAGCTAGCCACTTTCTCTCAGTGGCAAAGACAAAACTCGCAAACATACAATATGGTCATAGATTCCCTGGGAATGAAGTACCTTTTCCCAATCATACACTAAAGAATATAAATATTAAAGCATTAAGAAAGAAAAAGAAAACATAATGAAGAAATAGAACACTAATGCATTGAAATCATGAAAATAATACCTTTTCTTAATCCTTGACCCATATATATCAAAAATGGGGGTCCTAGGTTTAAAAATTTGTCCCTATTCTACCATTAAAACACATAACCCTTAAAAATCCTAAAAGAACAAGTGAAAACAAGTAGAGAAGAAGAAGTAAAAGAAAGTTGTTCCTTAGATAAAGTGAGTTGTACAAATTAACTAGTGATCTATACAGTCTACTGAATGGTCTGTATAGAGCACAAAAAGGTATGTTCAAACTCTTGGGACTAAAACTTAGTAAAAACAAAAGAAAAAAAAAAGAAGGCAAAAAAGGAAAAGGGGGATTCAGGTCCTTAGATATTCTTCTTGATTTGTCTTACCCTAAAAGGCACTTTGATGATGAATTTTATCCTTCAAATATAAAAGGGAAATGTAAAAGGAAGTTTAAAACCCTTAAGGGATCCCTTAGATCTTTAGTTTGGTGGTTTAAGTGGTTAGTTTTCTATGTTTTAAGAGGGTTCGAGTTGTAATTTTAGTAGAGTAATACTAGAGTTCTAAAGCCTCCTTTTTCTTTCTTATATATGAGGGTATTTGCAGAGGGGATGAGAGTGCACTTGAGCCAAATGGCTCAGGTTGCACTCAAAACTCAACCCTCAATAGATAAGATTAAGGAAAGTTTTAGAATTAGGGTTTCAAGTTGTCCGTATGGTTAAGAAGTTGGCTGTACGAACTTAAAGTTGGTTGTACAATAAAAAAAAGTTAACAGTCAACTCTTTCAAAATCTTCATTCTATTAGAGTAGGAGACTTGGTTGTATAGCTAAGTGAGTTGGTTGTACCATCATTTATAGCCTATTTTAATGGGCTTTAAGTTGGGCTTGGTTTGTCTTTGATCTAAGATTTGTTTCAAGCCTTGTCCCTTCCTTTTAACAAGCTTTCATTACATTCTTTAAGGAATAATTTCTTCTTTTTCTTCTATCTATGTTGTATGTATAAACTATATAGTTATCTATATACACATTTAAAGGAATATGTGAAGTGGTATTGAGACAAAAGTTTGAAAAACACGGAAGGACCCTTAATTATCTATATAAATGAGGCAATTATATGTACAAATAACTTAGGCCCATATATTCCCACAAGCAACTAAAAACATGTCATTTTGACTCCTTTTCCTAATTTTGTCTTTTCTTCTCTCCTCATTTTCTCTCAACTCCCTTGAGCTTATAGGCTTTTATCTTTTGGTCTTCTACCTCTATGACTTATAATGATGGTCCTATTCTTGACTTTCATAATGTTACTCTTAATTTTTTTAGGGTGGTTACTCCTTGATTAATAAGGTAATGACTCTAATCTCTAGTCGCAGGTTCACATTAGCATTTCCCTTAAGGTACATACATCCTAAGGCCTTTCTCTAAGGTCTTGAGTAGGGGGCTTTTTATTCCACTAGTATATGATCCTCTATCTTACTCATTTGGCATTGTTTTAGGTAGGGAATTTTCTTTTTTCTTGATCTTTTATTTCTTCATTATTACATTGTTAATTTATTTTTAATTTCCTATGTTTATATATGAACATCTAAGTTAGTTTTAAAATAAACTTATCTTATAAAATATGTACCTATGGGCTTTTAAGATGCTTATGGCTTTAGAAAATTGTCCAAAATTGTCCAATCTTGTGATACCTTTATGCACTTATGATTGTGTTGATGATGAGTTTCTTATTTATAATTTTCTATGAAGCATGCTCGTTTTCCTTAGATTGTGTTGATGATACCTTTATGCATTTATGATTATGTTGATGATGAGCTGTGATGATCCTTATGTAGTTATTTATGTTTATTTTGTATCGCTCATTATTCCTTAGGGCAACATAAGGCTACACTCGCCCATGTAACCCCTTGGTTTCAGCACTTACCACAATGGATGCGATATAATTGCCTAATAGAACTTTTTTGTTCTTCGCCCTCCTTCTAGCTCTGGCACTTAGGAGTAAGTGCTCAGTGATGTAGTGCGTTATGGAGCGGTGGATGGATATGACCCATAGCTTTCATGTCCCTTAGATAATGGAGATTACTTTCACTTTAGGTGACTACACATGTATGATAGGGATTCACTATTTTAGCCTACTCTTCCCTACTAATGTCAATGTCTGTGTTGGGGTGTTGCAATGGATTAAATTTGTAGCTTGGTGATATGAACAAGGCTAGATTAGATTTCTTACCCACATGCTTGAGAATAATTGCCCAAATCTATCAAACCAAGTATTGGATTTTTGATCTTCAAATCCCAACTAGACCTCTATAAAACTTATTTCTAACAACCTAAGTTATAAAGATTCAAAGTTGTGTTAACTCAAACCCTAAATGAACTAAGCCCATTTAAAATTAGAATTAACAAGTTTGTGAAATTATTAAGCTTTCACTCAACAATCTTATAAAGTCCATTCAAGAACTCAAGAAGAGAATTTAATCTCACAAGCAAAATTGCTAACATAAATAATATTAATTGAATGAATGCCTTCTTGGCTAAATATGAGATGCTATTTATAGCCTTATAATGCTTAATCCAAAACCCAACAGGATTTTGTTTACATTCCCAAACATAATTCATGTTTTTCCTAATTCAAAAAGGAAAAGACAATCCTAAGCTAAGTAGGAAAACTAAAGAAACATTATGATTGGTCAATAAGATTAGACCAAGATGTTTTCCTGACTAAAGAAAAACTAATCCTAAATAAAAATGGAAAAGGATTTAGCCTAATGAAGAAATCCTAATAGTGTTAGGAAATATTGCCAACTAAGGGTATCTTGCAAGAATCTTTGGCTTTAGGCCTTATTTCCATGATTACAAGACTTGGCCTCTTGTTACATACCATGGGCTTCTTTTTACATTCCTTGGGAGAATTAGATTAAACTTTGGTGCTCTCCAAAAGTTAGGCACCATTGTATTAAGTTAAGTGATCCATTTAAAGAGTTTAAGCTCCCATCATCTTTTAATTGGGCTTCATGTATCCTTTGCTCTTCATGGGATAATCCAAGTGTAACTCCTTATTGTATGAATGCTCTAATAGCCTCTTTAAACTTCTTTAGCCTTCCCCTTCTGATTGGGCCTTGAAGCTGAAATGAATTCTTGATTATTTTGCTTTAGCCATTTGCATCATTCCCTCCTTCCTTTAGACGATTCGTCCTTGAATTAACACCTTCATCAAAGTCAAAAGGAGATCAATTAGCAACATTAAATGTAACCTTAACATCATAACCATTAGGCAAGTCTAGCTTATAAGCATTATCATTAACCCTCTCTAAGACTTCAAAATGTTCATCTCCCCTAGGGTCTAGCATACTTTTTCTATGTTTAGGAAACCTTTCTTTCCTAAAGTGTACCCAAACCCAATCACCAAGTTTAAATACAACTTTAACTCTGCCTTATTTACATTTTTAGCAACTTGCTCATTCCTTTTTTCAATATTCAAATGCACCTTCTCATGCAATTGTTTAACAAAATCAGATTTCTTTTTACCTTCCATATCAACTCATAAATTAGAAGGAATAAGGGATAAATCCAAAGGACTTAATGGTATAAACCCATAAATAATCTCAAAGGGGCAATAATTTGTAGAAGAATGTCTGCTCCTATTGTATGTAAATTCTATACATGGTAAACATTCCTCCCAAGACTTTAAATTTATTTTTATTAAAACTCTCAAAAGTTATCCTAGAGTCCAATTTACAACCTCAGTTTGACCATCAGTTTGTGGGTTGCATGAAGTAGAAAAAAGCAACTGAGTCCCCAATTCACCCCATAATGTTTTCCAAAAGAAACTAAAAAATTTTATATCCCTATCACTAACAATAGTTCTAGATATACATGTAACCTTACAATCTCTTTGAAAAATAAATTTGCTATGTTAATGACATCATCAGTTTTGTGAAATGCAATGAAAAGTGTCATTTTTTAGAAAATCTCTCAATAATCACAAAAATAAAATCATTACCACGTTTTGACCTAGGCAAACCCAAAACCAAATCCATAGATATATCAACCCAAGGTAAATAAGGAACGAGTAAAGGTATATAAAGACCATGCAGTTTTGATTTAGATTTAGCTTGTTTGCATGCAACACATTTATCACACACTTTTTGAGCATCAATTCACACATTGGGCTAATAAAAGTGCTCATGCAAATCATCTAAAGTCTTTTTAACTCCAAATTGACCCATAAGTCCACCACTATAGGCTTTCCTAACTAGCAATTCACGTAAAGAACTCTTAGGTACATAAAGTTTGTTATCTTTAAACAAGTAACCATCATTCCTAAAGAATCTATCAAAAGCACCCTTTTTGCAATTTGCAAAGAAATCACAAAAATCTGAATCTCTAGCATACAATTCTTTGATATATTTAAAACCAAATAATTTAACATCAAGAATAGAAAAAAAAGTATACCTTCGAGATAGTGCATTGGTCATTATATTTTCCTTACCTTGTTTATGCCTTATGACATATGGAAAAGACTCAACAAATTCACTCCACTTAGCATATCTTTGTTCAATTTTTGTTGTCCTTTACGGTATTTAAGAGATTCATGGTCCTTATGAATGATAAATTCCTTGGGCTAAAGATAATGTTGCCATATTTGTAAAGTCCTAACTAAAGAATACATCTCTTTATCATTTCATTAAGCTTTTCACTAAAGTAAGCTATGAGCCTTCCTTCTTGCATTAAAACAACTCTAATACCCAAACTTGAGGCATCACATTCAATTTCAAAAGTATTAGTAAAGTTAGGCAAAACTAATAAAGGTGTACTAGTTAATTTAGATTTTAATAAGTCAAAAGCTTGGTTGTGCCTCCACCCATTTAAAACCAACACTCTTTTTGATAATTTTGGTTAAGAGAGCCACAATAGTGCTAAAATCCTTTTGAAACCTCCCATCAAAGCTTGCCAAACCATGAAAAGACCTTACCTAACTTACACTAGATGGAATTGGCCATGCCTTGATGGCACTTACCTTTTGTTCATCAACTTCTATTCCATCTTTGCTAATAATAAAACCTAGTAAAACAAGCTTAGAAGTATAAAAAGAACACTTTTTAAAGTTAATGTATAACTTTTCTTTTCATAAAACTTTTAAAACTAACCTTACATACTCAAAATGCTTTTTTAAAGACTTACAATAAGAATGTCATCAAAATAAACAACTATAAATTTTCCTATGTATATACACAAGATATGGTTCATCAATCTCATGAAAGTTCTTGAGGCATTAATTAGCCTAAAAGGCATAACAAAACATTTTTACAATCCATATTTAGTTTCAAAAGCTGTTTTCCATTCATCTCCTTCATGCATCCTAATTCGAAGATAACCACTTTTCAAATCAATTTTAGAAATCATGCATGCTCCATGAAATTCATCTAACATGTTATCTAATATAGGAATTAGATGCCTATACTTAATGATTATCTTATTAATGGCCCTACAATCAACACACATGCACCAAGATCCATCCTTTTTTAATACTTATAAAACAAGAACTACACATGGACTCATACTTTCCCTGACCAAGTCTTTTTCCATGAGCTCTTCTACTTACCTTTAAAGCTCCTTTGTCTCCTCGGGGTTGCTTCTATAGGCTATCCTATTTGGAATTTGAGAGCCCAAAATGAAATCAATTTGGTGCTCAATTCCTCTTAAGGGTGGCAATCCTTCAAGAACATCCTCGGTAAACAAATCTAAACAGTTATGTAACATGGAAACAAAATTGTTAGGAAGAATATTGGTTAGATCATCACTAAAAGATAAACACATTAGTTTCACATCTTTATACAAAAGCATAACATGGATGTTTTGGCTAGTAAAGCTTTCCTCACATCCCTCTCTTTTTCAAATGTAGCTTTTTTCACACCCTCTCTTTTTTTTATGGGCATCCCCTCTTTACTCTCCTTTTTCCATTCTAATCTCATGCCCTCTTTGGTTTTCTCACTACTCTTCTTTTAGCTCATTACTTTTTCTTTTTCTTGGTTGAATGGACTTTCTCTCTCGGTCGTTACTTTTTGGTCCTAAAAAATTTGTTAAGGCATTAAAGAATACAAAACAATATGCTTGCCCTAAAATCAAATTCATAAGTATTAGAGAACCCATCATGTTTGTCTCGCCTATCAAATTGCCATGCTCGACCCAAAAGTATATGGCTAGCTTGCATAGGAATAACATCACAAAGCACATCATCCTTATATCTGCCAATAGAAAATGATATCAAAACTTGCTTAATGACTTTTACTTTCTCACCATCATTTAACCATTGCAAGTTATAACATTTAGGATGTTTCATGGTTGGTAAATTTAGCCTTTTAACAACATAGGTCATAGCTGCATTAGTGCAACTATGACCATTAAAAATAATAAGAAATAAAACCATTTATTTTACACCTATAATGAAAAATATTTTCCCTATGAATTTAATCATCCTTAACTTGCACACATAAAAAAAGCCTAGCCACAATAATATTCTTACTAGTTACCTCATTGAGATCCTCAAAATCATCATCACTAGCATCTCCAATAGAGGCGTTGGACTAAGATGATTAATCCTAGGTTTAAAACCTCTTTTGATCTTGACAAAGTAGATTGATCATCACTAATATTTCAAATAAGTGTTGTTTTTGCAGATATGAATCAATCTCTCAAGAAGAAATAAAAGGAGTTGATAAACTCCAAAGTGACATGTAACTCACGACCGCAATCTACGATTCGCGACCGCGACT
>CATIWR010351828.1:0-12544 GCA_949677035.1 Omphalea diandra
AGTGAGGTTTTGTGTTAGCCTAGAAAACACTTTGTTGTAAGGTTATGTGTTAGCCATTAAAACACAAGTTGTATAAGTTGGGTGTGAGCTTGAAAACACCATTGATATAGTGAAATACCCAATTGAGTGATTGGGGAGTGAACGTAGGGTCAGTTTTGCCCGAACCACTATAAAATCCTTGTGTCTTCATTGTTCTATCTTCTTCTCTTTATCTCTATTTTAAAATTTTTATCCACCAATTCAACCCCCCCTTCTTGGTGCCTAGGGACAATACACGCTATGTGTCACAAGTCTGTTACAAGTTCGAATGTAACGATTGCAACCATGTCATAGCGACTGCGAGAAGGTTAACTCAAGAACTCAAATCTTTACAAAACCAATCGGGGCCAGATATAGAAGGGGATAGTCAACACTATTAAGATAGTGATCGCTACATCCTAATTGCGACCAAGATCATTGAAGTGCAATACGAGGTTCCAACGAATAGTTTGATGAAGATCCAATCCCATGTTGCCATGTGTACTATCTGTTAAACACAACTAGAGATCTCAACTGCGACTAGGCAAATTTGAGTACGAAAAGCAACTAGCGACCATGATAATCCCCAGACAAGTATTTAATGCTAGATTTTGCTGACAACTTTGGAGATTATGAGATACTCCATCAAATGGACATAAATGCAAGAGAATAACATTTACTGAGACCAAAACTCTTACAAATTTGTTTCTCAACCTTCTCTCTCTTTTTTACTCTTTGTTATTGAGTTGTAAAAAGTTTGGTGTGAGCTTTAAACATCCTTTGGGATTGGGTGTGAGAGTGAGTCATTAGAAAATTCTTATATAGGTTTGAGTGTTAGCCTTGAAAAACACTTGTAAGGTTATGTGTGAGCCTTTGTAAAAACACAAGTGATAAAGTTATGTGTGACTTGAAAACACTATTAAGAATTAGTGGAAATCCAATTGAAAGAATTGAGGAGTGGATGTAGGGTTGGTTAATACCCAGACCATTATAAATCTCTGTATACTCTATTCTCGTTCTACTTCATCTTACATTTGCTTATTTAATCCTTCTTTCAAAATTAAAACTGCCCATCAATTCATTCCCCTTTCTTGGTGAATAAGGGCCAACAAATGGTATTAGAACTTAGTCTCAAACAAAGCCTTGATTAAGAGAGAAAAGATTATGGCACAAGAAGAAATCCACACTCATTTCAAGCCTTACTTTAATGGATCTTACTATACTATTTAGAAGTATATAATGAAGATTTATTTAGATAGTGATGCAGTGAATTAGTGGGATATTGTAGCAAAAGAATGGAAGCCTCCAGCTAAAGTGGTAGATGGTAGTGAAGAGCTAATTCTAAGAAAAGAATGAGTGGAAACATATAGAAAGTCAAATAGCAAGAAAAATATAGCAAAATAGCAAGAACAAGAAAGCAATAACCATTCTCCTTAGCTCCTTAGCAAAAGAGGAGATTGGTAAAGTGCAACATTGCCTAACCGCCTAGAATATGAAAGGCCTTGAAGAACTACCATAACGACATTACACTAGTGAAATTAAGTAGATTGGAGATGTATGTGACAAAACGAGAGCTCTTCATAATGAAAGAAAACGAAAGCATCACTGTCATGACAGATAAACTCCTTTCCATTGTCGCAAAATGAAGAAGTTTGAAATAATTCTCATAAACCATAAGGTAAATAATAAAAATTCTCAAATCTCTTTCTCTTAAGAAATTTGGTGCTAGAGTTTGTAGCATTCAATAATCCAGTTTAGAGATTGGAAAGGTGTAAACAAATGTCTTTATTGGCAAGCTACTTACTCATAAGCTAACCTTAAGAAAGGATGAAGAAATGAAAAAAAAATGAGAGAGCAAAGAGACAAGAATGAAAAAAGACTCTTGCTCTCAAATTCTCAAACAAAGATAAAGAGGCAGAAGTTGTCTTTAGTGATAGCGATGAGAGTGAGAAGGAGAAAGAAGAGCTAACAATACTTTCAAGAAGAACTAAGAAGCTTATAAGGAGAAGAAAAGATAGAAGAAACTTTAAGAGAATATCTCTAAACTTCAAAGAAAAGAAGAATGATGTGACTTGCTTTAAGTGTGGGAAGCAAGGACACATCAAATCCGAATGTCCCAAGCTCAAGAAGAAGAAAAAGTGGGACAATAAGAAGATAAATAACTTTAAGGCTACATGGGATGATAACTCAAGTAAGGAAAAAGAAGATGAAGAAGTTGCCAACTTATGCTTCATGGTTCAAGAGGACTTCTCCAATAAGGTAGGTACTTTTTCACATTCTTGTCATGATTATAAGGACCTAGATGAAGTGGAAGATGAGCTTCTTGAAGCTTTAGCCTTAAGATATGATAAATACAAATCTTAAATGAAAACTTACAAGAAAAAGTGTTCAAAACTTGATGATGAATTTAAAAACTTAAATGATCTTGTAAGTGACTTGAGGACTTTTAATGAAGAACTCAAGAAATCTTTAGAAAATCTCTCTAAATCTCTTGATTCTATAAGAAAAGAAAATGACACTTTGAAAGGTAAAGTTATTGAGCTTAGGAATTCCATCTCAAGATTTCACAAAGGGAAATAAGCTTTGGATACTCTCACTATATCTCAAAGACCACCCTTGATGAGACATGGTTTAGGCTTTAATGAAGCTTTATCCTCTACATCTTCCCCTCCTACTTTTATTGGAGCTTTTACACCTTAAACTTCTAGCATTGAGGTTGTTGGGAAGAAGAGTGCTCTTGGCACTAAGCCTTCCAAGCCTAAAGGTAAAGGGAAAGCTCTTCAAGGTGCAAGAGTTAAGCCTTAAAAAGCAAATCATGCATACATGTACTCAAAGAGACATGCCCAAACACACATATAAAAACTTCTCTTTTATACCTTAGTCTTGCACTTGTATGCATTCACACAACCAGATTATGAGAAGGTCCCTTACTCATACTAAGGTTGTGCATAGGAGGAAGACTTACAAGTTTAAACTACAATGTCATTATTACATGAAATATGACCATATAAATATCTTTTGTTACATTAGAAAGACACAACTCAAATTAGAAGACCCTTTCAAGCCTAACCCCCTAAGAACCCAAGTATGCTTGGTTACCTAAATAAAGGTGAAATGTTTTTGTTCTGCAAGAATGCTTAGAAACCACCAAAGAAGATAATAATTGGCATGTGGATAGTGGATGCTCAAAGCATATGACCAAAAATAGAAAGCTATTCACTTCCATCAAAGAAAAAGATTAAAAATAATGTCAAGGGTAAGGTAATTGACATTAGAATTGTTGGTAAGAAAGGATGCTCTTTTAATGTTCTTTTAGTTGAAGGGTTGAAACAAAATTTATTATGTGTAAATCAATTATGTGACAAAGGTAATAAAGTCACCTTTGACCTTAAATAACGCTAAGTTACCACCTTGGTGGATAAGAATGTAGTATTTAAGGATGAAAGAAAAGGCAATACCTACTTAATTGACTTAAACAATTTGGTTAACAATCCTTTAAATGTCTTGTTGCTATTAGCAATGAATATTGGCTTTGGCTTATAAGACTTAAACATGTTATCATGAAGCTTCTACAAACTTTATTAAAAGGAGAGCTAATAGAGGGTCTTCCAAAGTTTAAGTTCATAAAAGATAAGATATGTGTGCCTTGCCAAATGGAAAAGCAACACCAAACATCCTTCAAAGCAAAAAATGTTGTTAGTACTTATAAACCTCTTCAACTCATTCATATGGACTTACTAGGAATGCTAGTCTTGGTGGAAAGCATTATGCATTTTTCATAGTTAATGACGACTTTAGGTTTGCTTGGGTATCCTTTCTTGCTCATAAGAGTAATACTTTTGATGCTTTCAAAAATTTTGCTAAAAGAGTTTAAAATGAAAAAGGTTACTTCATTTCTTCTATTAAGAGTGACCATGAAAGGAATTTCAAAATGAATCTTTTAAAAATTATTATTTAGAGAGTAAGATTGCTTACAATTTTTTTACTCTTATAACACTATAACAAAGTGGTGTTGTAGAAAGAAAAATAGGACATTGGTAGAAATGGCTAGAATTATACTTAATGACTATTCCTTGCCAAATTACTTTTGGGCTGAAGCCATCAATACTTCATTTTATATTGCCAATCATGTTTTCAAAAGAACCATTCTAAAAAAAACCCTCTCATAAGTTATGAAAAGGGAGAAAACCTAAGCTTCCATATCTTAGAGTATTTTGGTGCAAATAATACATACTTAATACCAAGGAAAACCTTAGAAAATTTTACCTTAAAAACTAATGAGTGTATCTTTCTTGCCTATTCCACCACTAGCAAAGCCTACAAGATGTTTAACAAAAAGAATATGATGGTTGAAGAGTTTATACTAAACTTAGTCTTGGAAAAGGTTCTCTTATTAACAATCTTATAGGTGACTTTGAGAAGTTGAAACTTGATCCTACTCCTAAGGAGAATGTGATTAATCTTGAAAATAGTAAGCCATCATAAAAAGTTAAAGAACCTCAACCTCAATATGAGGAAAACCACGCTCAATGACTCCCTAAGGATTAGAGATACTCCAAAAATCACTCGAAAGATCTTATTATTGGTGAGACATCCAAGAGAGTAAGTACTAGAGCTCAATTACATGTTTTAGATAATAATCTTGCTTTTGTGTCTCAAATTGAGCCAAAATCTATTGATGAGGCTCTTGATGATGAGAGTTGGGTGATTGCCATGCATGAGGAACTCGACCAATTTGAGAGAAACAAAGTTTGGAAACTTATTCTTAGGCATAAGGAACACCTAATTATGAGATCTAAATGGGTGTTTGGGAATAAGTTAGATGAGTGAGGTGTCATTATAAGAAAGAAAGCTAGATTGGTTGTAAGGATTACAACTAAGAGGTAGACATTGATTATGATGAAACCTTTACCTCCATAACAAGATTAGAGGCCATTAGGATTTTTACTATTTACATGTCATATGAATTTTAGGCTTTTTCAAATGGATGTGAAAAATGCATTTCTAAATGGCTTCATTGAGAATGAAGTTTATGTTGAACAACCTTCGAGTTCTGAGTCTTATGTTTTTCCAAATCATGTTTTCAAATTAACTAAAGTTTTATATGGTTTAAAACAAGTTTCAAAGAGCTTAGTATGAAAGACTTAGTTCATTTTTTTTATAAAATGATTTTGAAAAAGGAAAGGTTGACACTATTTATTTATAAAAAGGCATAATAATGAGATACACATTATGCAATTATATGTTGATGATTTTATATTTGGTGCCACTAATGAATCTCTTTATGAAGAATTTGTTAAGTGTATGACTAGGGTGTTTGAGATGAGTATGATGGGTGTGCTCAAGTTCTTCTTTGATCTTCAAATTAAGCAAACCAAAGAAGGCATGTTCATCAACCAAGCCAGGTACTCAAAGGATCTACTCAAAAAGTTTTGCATTGATGGATGGAGAAATCCAATGAGTGCAACTATCAAGCTAGATAAGGATGAATCGGGTAAGCCCATTGATGAAAAGAATTATTGAGGTATGATTAGCTCTATCCTTTATCTTATCGTATCTAGACCTGACATCATGTCTAGTGTTTGCTTATGTGCTAGATTCCAATCTTGCCTTAAGGAATCTTATTTGAAGTTTGTTAAAAGAATTCTTAAGTATTTACATCACACAATGCATTTAGGACTTTGATATCCTAGGAATTCATCATTTAGTTTTTTTGGATATTCGAATGCGGATTCTACTAGTAGTTTGATGCATAGGAAGAGCACTTTTGAAATTTACCAATTCATAGATGAATGTTTAATCTCTTGGTTTAGCAAAAAGCAAGTTTTAGTTGCCTTATCCATCGGGGAAACAAAATATACGGTGGTGGGTTATTGTTGGACCTAAGTTTTAGCTGAAGCAACAATTCAAGGATTATGAAAAAAGAGGTTGATCACATTCCCATCAAATGTGACAACATAAATGCTATAAATCTTTCTAAAAATCTCATTCAACATTCAAGAAGCAATCATATTGATATAATACATCAGTTTCTTAGAGATCATCTCTAAAGTGGTAATGTCGTGCTTAAGAACATCGATACTAACAACCAACTTATGGATATTTTCACTAAAACTCTTAATGAAGAAAGGATGAATTTCATCAATAGGGAATTAGGGATGCTATATGGAAGGTTCTTAGGGTGAAAATTGGTCTTACTATATGTATATTGCATTATAGGTTGATATTTATTACTTGATATGTTTATTGATTATGTGATGCATATATTTATTAACCTAGATGCATTAATTCAATTTGCTTTTTGAGATTCTCAATGTCAAATTGCATGAGTTAATGATTAATATAGTAATTTGATCATACCAAATATGAGTTATATTCATAAAATTTCATTTTAAGTTGTTTTTCAGAAGTGCTCTCCAAATAACAGTCAAAACTTCAAAATCATGATCTCTACCTTTGAGAATCTTTCATTGTTGTTTTGAAACTTTACAATTGTAATTGGATAATCGCCCTATGAAGAATTTCAAAATTCAAATTTCTTGGTCATTACTTTTGCTTTTTTTTTTTTGAGAAAATTCCAATTATTACTCAAAATTTTCTAAGTTTAATGGTAGTGACACGTGTTAATGGTCGTGGTGCTTGTAACTATTGGACAATAATTGCTTTGTCCCTCAAATGGTGCTTTGTCTTGGTTCAATGTTCTTCTGCCCATTTTTCTGATTCTCTCTACTTTTCTTAGCCTATTTAAACCACCTTTATACCTTTATTTTCATGTTACTTCTCTTCTATCTCATTTATTATATTCTTTATCTTTTTTTTTTCTCTCCATCTCAAACTTTTCCTTCCCTCTTCCTCTCATCAAATGGCACCCAAGAAAGCTTCCAAGGTATATAAAGGGAAGGGGATTGCTCAATCATCCTCACCCCCCTACAAAAAGCTTTTTACCCTTTCATAAAATGAACGACATTGCTCAAGAAGAAAAGGCTAGGTTTAAGGCCAACAAAAACAAAGTAATCCAAGCAACAAAGTCATCATCTTCTCACTGCTCTTGGATTAAAGGATCAAATCAATGTGTATTTAGACAATCTTGATTGGGTTACTTCATCGATAAGAAGAAATGGGTTTTGAATAAATGGTAAGAGAGCTCATATGCATAATGGAACTAAGCAAGAATCTACATTCTTCAGCAAATATGTATGGTTTAAACTTCAGATCCTTTAGTAATCCTTTCTTCATAACCTAACCAAATCCTTGCTCTCTCTTTCATTTCCTAAATGAAAGGATATCCCTCATAATTTTTCCTCCTATGACCTTATCTTTTCTGACTTTCAGAGAAAAATCTCCATTGAAAAATATTGTGATCCTATAAAATTTATTGCTAAACACATTAGGTCTCTACTTATATGGCTTCTTCATTGCATCATCACCTTCTTCATCAATGCAAGGGGTGATGGCAATGAGAAAGTCTCATAAAGAGACTTATCCTTTCTTTATTGCCTTTTTCATAATAAATCCATTCAAGCATGAAGGTTTTTCATTAGTCAAATAGAGCACATGAGCAGGGCAAAGTGCCAAGTTCTCCTCTCCTCTCATGTGACTACCATTTATAGACATGTTGGTGCCCTAACCCCTAAACTTGAAGCCAATTTAACCCCCTCGTTTGATCCCAAAAAGAAATTGCTTAACCTTACAAATCCTTTAAAAGTAATCAAGCCAAACATACATTTTTACTTGTTTGGAGCTCAAATTATAATTCAACAAGTTGCCTCTCAAGCTTCTAAGAGAAGGAAATTGGTAATTAAAAAACCATAAGAGGGATGTATACCTCAAGAAGCTCTTCCACAATCTTCAAAAGGTAAGGGTAAAGCAAAAGTTTCTTCTTCTTATTCTCATAAATATTTTTCCTCTTTAGCCAAAGTCTCCAAACTGTTGAAGAAAGTCCTCAAAAAGCTTAACTTTCTTCATCGTCTTCATGGGAACATAGTGGACATCCAATAGAAGCTTGGAATTAAGCCTTGCTTTTTACCTAATTTTTACTTCTCAAATGATGAGGATGAGAAAGAATCCCCTTAAGCTCTAACTATTAGGGAGACCTCTCAAGGGACAACCAATGAAGAAGAACCTCGAGTTGAAGAACGTGAAGTTGAAAAAGGAGGAAACACTGAAGAATTTGATGATGAGAGTGACCTTTAGTTTTCTATCCTTCTTTGTTTTCAATGTTTCTCCAACTCTAGGCTCATATGATGCGATCAACCATTTATGAATGTTTGAATATGTTACCGTATGGTTGGATGTGTTATGTTCTATTTTTTCTTAATAAAAACTTTCTTTTATTTTCTCTAATTTTACACTGATTGCACTTCAAATTGATTATGATTGTAACTTGTTATGATTGCACTTTTTGATTGTCTTTGCGATGATTATAATTGCCATTCTTTATTGTAGTTATTCCCTCTTAATTTTTTTAATCTTGACAAAGGGGGAGAGACCTTATATATATTATGCAAAAAGATAACAATTATAGTTGTATAGATTAAGAGGGAGAATTTCGTCTTATACACTTAAAATGATATTGCATAAGTTATCCTTGCATAATTCAATCTAGGGTGGTCAAAGTCAAAATTAGGAGATTGTTGGACTAGCTGGTCAAACCTAGGTTAAATTCTTTTTTGATCATGACAACACATGATTGAATAGTTGTAATCCTTTGTCTGAGTGTTTTATTTGCAGAATTTAAGTTGGATTATCATTAGAAGTTAAATGGAGCACAAAATTAAAAATTGCCTATAAATCACAATCGCTGCACACATAATATCCATTGCTACCATGTGGAGCCTCAGACATAAATTTGACAGAAGCAATCACGGTGAGCTTCGTGTACTCAATACTGACCGCAATCTTTAATTGAGTTTGAAAAGATTTCAAAATTGCATTCATTACATTCCACTTATTACAAGTTTGAATGTAGTGACCACAATGATGTCATAGCGACTGCGAGAAGCTTAACTTAAGAACTCAAATCTTCACAGAACCAATCTCGATCAACTGTAGCAGAAGGATAGCTAGCATTATTGAGCTAATGACTGTTACATCTTAATCATGACCAAGATCATCGAAGCACAAAATGAGGTTCCAATAGATAGTTTAGTGAAGATTTAATCCTGTGCTACTACGTGTGCTATCTGTTAGACACAACTAAAGATCTCGATCGTGACTAGGAAAATTTGATTACAAAAAGCAGCTACTAACTATGATAATCTCCTGACAAGCATTTAATGATAGATTTTGCTAACAACCTTTAGAGATTATGCGATAGTATTGTCTCTAACATCTATTTCAAAGTAGCCTATAAATACTCCGCCAAATGGACATAAATGTAAGAAAATAGCATTTACTAAAGCCAAAACTCTTGCAAATTTGTTTCTCAACTTTCTTTCTCTTATTTACTTTTTGTTATTGAGTTGCAATAAGTTTGGTGTGAGCTTTAAATACCTTATGGGATCAGGTTTGAGAGTGAACCAATAGAAAACTCTTGTATAGGTTTGAGTGTTAGCCTTGGGAAACACTTGTAAGGTTGTGTGTGAGCTTTTGCAAAACATAAGTTGTAAAGTTAAGTATGAGTTTGAAAACACTATTAAGATTAGTGGAACACCCAATTGAAAGAAGTAAGGAGTGGAAGTAGGGTTGATTAATACCTAAACCACTATAAATCTTTGTGTACTTTATTATTCTTATACTTTTCTTATATTTGCTTATTTAACCCTTCTTCCAAAATTAAAATTGTCTACCAATTCAAACCCTTTCTTGGTGCACAAGTGTCAACAATAAATTAAAACAAAACAATGAATGATTTTTTTTTTTTATCTTAGATGACAAAAAGCATAATGAAACAAGCTATATGGAATTTTTTTTATGCCAGAAAGTTACCAGAGTTTATGTGACTTCTTTTTTAAAAAAATAATTATTGTGGGATAAAAAATAAATAATTTTATAAAAATAAATAAAAATCAAGTGATTTTAAGCAAAATTAATTCTAATTTTGAGTGACAATCTTCAAGTTTTGGGTATCCAAACATAAGTAATATTTATTTAGAATAAAATAAATAGTATATTTTTAAAATAATGTGAATTGGTATCTACTAATAAATGAAATATATATATCTTAATTCATGAATAATAAATTACATATCAAAAAGTATATAAACATATAAATTGCTAGAGTAATGAAAACTTTCTCCATTATTTTTCATTTGAATTGATAAAAAAACACAATCTAAAATTTAACAATAATACTAAATTTGGTGTTTTTTATTTGGAATTACAGTTTGATTCAGATGTCTTTTAATGAGCTTCATAATATGAATATCTAAAAAGTTCAAATTTCATTATTTGGAATTAGATCTTTATAATTATAATAAGTATAATATAGTATAAAACTTTTACGAAGTAAGAATACATTTCCATGAAGGAATACTTAATTATTCTCATAATAAAAAATAAAAACAAATAAAAATAAAAATAAAAATATATTTATAGATCTATACTTCAAAGAGCACATATTAATCAAATCTAAAATTTAAATTATTGACTCATAAAATTATTTTAATAAAATATAAAAATAATGAAAACTATAAAAAAAGAAGGAAAAGAAATTATAGCTGGCCAAAAAAAGTAGCAAGTGGCCTTAAATAATAATAATTAAAAAAGAACAGGTAAAGGAAGAAATAGAAAATATAATTATAAAATAAGTCAATAGTTTATATATTTTTTCAGCAAATAGTTGAGATGTTACTATCATCAAAATAAAGGAAATGATATTGGTATATAAAGGACATTGGAATCCAACAAATGTCTTTCAATCTTTATTTTTTGTTTTTTTTCTTCAGATGTTGTTGACAACTATTTTTGGTATCCATCTCTATCTTCACTCCTTCTAGGAGTATTACTAAAACACAAAATAATATAATGTATTAAAATAATAATAATAATAAAGTTACAAATGGAGTGGAGCGAACTATAGCAAAATGCTTGTAGGGCCTGAGTGAAAATTATAAATTTGGTATTGTAGTTAACTTATTTCTTTAATTGATATTGAAATTTGAGATCTTATAATTTTGAAAATGATTTCACGTTGTTAAATCAAAAGTTTATTGATTATGTTTTTTTTTCTTTTAACTTCTGTGTAAAATAATTTTATTGATATTTTCTCATATTAAGTCTATTTCTCATGTCTAATAAAACACATTATTTTATGTTGGCATTACATAGCTTATAAAGAACAAAAGAAAAAACAAATTATCTTGCAAGCCTTAAAGAATAAACACACACATTATTCCATATTAAAAAAATAATTGGGCTTTAAAGAGTTTAATTGAGAATACAAACCATTCAAGTAAAATTAATAATGGAAGAAAATGTTGAAGGAAAAGAAATCAAAATGGCTATTTCCTTCAATATGTTAATAATCAAAGGAAGGAAGAAATACAGAGGAAGTGAAAGTATGCACTGTAGGTTGAAAGGAAAGGATAGAGAGAGATTAAAAGTAAAGGTAATCATTAACTTGACTTAAGAACTTGAGTTGTAATTGCTCAAGAAAAGTAATTTGAATCTATCATGAATTGGTTATTGAACCAATAACAAGTATATATATGCTTAAGACCATTGAAAGTTGTCTTAAGTCTAAATTTTTCAGAATATGTCTTATTTCATCTTTCTTACTTTAACTCATGTTTGTTATACTTCACTTAAGGCATCAAAGGATTTTGAAAAGATATGATGAGAAAGTTCTATGATTAACCTTTCCTACCATCTCAATCAAGCCCATAGAGTATTTTTAAGGAGATCACTTGAACCTGATCAAGCGTGTCATACATACATATCGCATTCTTATGATCAACATAACATTTATACTTAGAGTAAGGGCTATAAGCCTCTTTATACATCAATATAAATTAGCTCATTAAAAGCCTTAGACATATAACCATTCACATATCAAATCTTATTAGAAATTGTGTGAAGTCAAAGATTTATTAGTATCTCATATATAATATATAACTTGTCTTAGATACATCAAAACTTCACAACCTAAAGCATATAAAATATAAAATTTCATTTCTTGACTCTACCTTTCTTAAACCTAATATTGGTGAGACAAAGGTGAGTGCCTTATCTCAGTAAATAAATATTAATTAATATATGATATATCACCATAGTCAACATATAACAAATGCTGCTAACCTTCTTATCCTTATCCTTAATTGGGGCTGAAGAGGTCAATTCTAACTTTAATGAATTTTGCTTATCTTTTGAAGGTAGAAGGAGGTTAACTCAACCTTTTTTAGTACATGACTAACTTATTTATTTTCCTTACCTTACTTTGATCTTTCCTTTTATCATGATTAATCATGACTTCTTATGCAAACCGAGTCATCACTATGAGCTATTGATACATCACAAGTTTTATATATATATATATATATATATATATATATATATATATATATATATATATATATATATATATATA
>CATIWR010351838.1:0-36674 GCA_949677035.1 Omphalea diandra
AAAAAAAAAAAAAAAGGGCTATTTCTGTTATGCCATCACTAGCACATTTTATAAATCAAAAAAGGTATTTAAATAGATGGTTACACGTTGTTTTGATCTTCTTAGATGCCAAAAAGCAGCCAAGCTACTCTCAATAGCATAGAAGTAGAAGATGGGTTGATTATTATGCAAGTGGTGTAGTAGTAGTAGTCGAAGATAATGAAAAAAGGTTAGAGAGGGCGGCTACTTTTGATGTCTCCTGGTCGCCTGCAAGCTGCAAAATAAAGTTGCCAACATTCTGTACTCCTTGTGAATTTTCTATGGCCCATCCCCAGGCCGCCAAGGCGAAGCAAACCCTACACGAGCTAATTTTGCTTATTACTTTTACCGACCTCATTATTCTGCATTAATCTGCTCAATTTTTTATTTAATACTTGTAATCTTTCTGTAATTGATGCACTCATTTCATCATTAAACTATTACTTCAATAGCATTGATCAAATCGATCTTCCATTTAATTAAGCAAAAAGATTATGCCTATATACAGCTGTATAAGTTTACTATAATTACTAATTAATTATGGTTCCAACAAAAAGGAAGGAGCCATTATTAGCCTAACTATGATATTTGTTCACGATGCGCAAAAGCTATAGCCTTTTGGCTTAATGCTAGTTTTTCTTAATATGCTAATAATAATAAAATAATAACATCTATGAACCAAGAAAAAATTTTTATCCATTATCTCCATGATCAAAAATATAAGAAAAAAACAAGAGATCTCTTATCTCACCAATCTCACATAAAATTACCTGGCCATAAACAAAACAAAAAAAAAGGGAAAAAAATCTATTTATTTATCTCTACGACCAACGTGAAAAACAACGAAGACTTGAAAGATGTCAATTGAAAATTCTCTGGCCTGGTGATAGCATCATTTTAGGATCAAACATAGATTTCCTGTCTTGAAATGTTCTCCATTTAAATCCAAAATGATTGATCCATTCTTCTTTAGTATTGTAATGTGGAAAATACATCTTAATATTTATCCCAGCTTCTTCACAAATTTTGAACAAGTCTTTGTTCTGATCATCATATCTCTGCCAGTCATCAAACCCACTTGAATGCAAAAATCCCACTGTATAGAAAACTTCCTCATCGGGTATAACGGCAGATGTACGATCATCCCATCTGTAATTCAATTACAATTAATTAGAATAATTGTTATTTCTTACTTTTTTACAAGGAAAATTAAAGTTTTATTAATTATTAATGTAAACAAGTCTGCTTCAATTGGCATAGAGAGGAGATATATTATGCAAAATCTAAGAACTTCTAAAATATTTCACAATCTTAAATAAATAAGTTATTAATGGACTTACTTATTTCGATTCATGGGATAAATAAGAACAGGTTCTGTGGTGATGTTTCGTTTAAGGATAATGTCCCGAAAAACATCTGAATTAAAGTCCATAATACGAGACTTTGGTAGAAAAAGATTTAGCCATGGATGAGGAACATCCCATAGTCCTTGCGATTGAAGTTTTAGTTCTCCATTTCTAACTCTATCTAAAAATTCCACATAAGACACATCTTTCTCGAACTTAAATCCAGCAATGAAACTCAACCCTTTGTACATTTTCTCAAGTTCCTATACATAAAAAAATAATGTAATTAATATCAAAAATCATTAGTAATTAAAAAATTGTACATAGTAATTACTACTAGTATTATCAATTATAAGGGCTAGCTAATAACGAGCTATATAGGTAAGAATAAATTATTATATAGTGTATATACCTTGGCCACAGAATGTTGGGTGGTATCATCATAATACTTGGCCACTTCCAGACAGTAGATGATGCCATGTTGGGTTACCAGGGACATGATTCTTGGGATATCAGAGGAAGGGAAAAAAGAGGATCTCCAATTATTTGGAGGACCCTGGTCCATTAGAAGTGAACCTTCAACGTAATCAAGTGCTTTACTGTCTTTCCTTCCATTGATTGAGATTAAACGTTCTTGATCATTTGTGAAGGCACAGAAATCGCTGTAAAGCATCCTCACCCACTTAACCTAATAACACAGAACCATGAAAAATAACTATATATTAGGTTATTAGCTTAATTAATTGTCTGGTCTGGTATTTATTTTCATAACACTTCTTTTTAAAGATTTTTCAATTTGATTAACAATTTAACAAAAGAAGGCACCTATATACCAACCGAAAGAAAAAAGACACCCTATAATAATAGCTTATCAAAAAAAAAAAAAACAAAAAGGACGCCTACAATAATTAATTTAGTTAGTCATTTTCCATGTATGTTTGGAACATGTTCGTGAGGTTGGTAAATAGAGTTACTGACATACCCTTTTTGGAGCTGGCTCTATGGCTATTCTAGCTCTTGTTATGATTCCAAACTGGCCTAATCCTCCCAAAACAGCAAAAAATAGCTCAGAATTCTTGTGGGCAGAGCAAGTCACAAGCTCTCCTTTCCCTGGTTAAAATAAGGAAAGGGTAAATCTCATTATTTAACTTTAAATAACTGCATGCATGCAAATACTAAAAAGGGTAAAACAACCCACCAAAACAAAAGGGGAAAAAAAAAGATACTGCCGTTCACATAAACATTATAGTAGCTAGCTTTCATGTACCAACCACAACAGGAACCCACCCTCTCAAAAAAAAAAAACTTGCCTTGAAACTATGCAAAATTAATAATACGGACTAATTGACCATAAAATGTATATTTCAATTTCATTAACTTGAAAATTAAGTTCCACATCTGGATTATTATAACAGGAAAATATTTAAAAGCTAATAATTATTACACATAATAAACTTATTATTTTTATTTTCTTATTTTTTCAAATACAAAGATTTTTTATCTTTTATACTTGTATAATTTTTAACTAATTTGATATAATACGCTGTAAACAAGTTTAAGTCCAATCTAACAATAGACATTTTCACATTGTGGGACCAAATATGAACATGTTTCTAACGTTGAATAAATTAATGGCATGAAAAGTATTGTAACTAGTTAATGCTTCACAACCGCCACCGCCACATTGCCTGTCACGTTATTGAACGAGAAAAAAGAAAAGTCCGAAAACAAATTATAGAGAGAATAATTCTTTATACACATACCAGTGATAACATCCATTTCATAAACATTGCTGATCTGAGGACCATATCGAAAACTTTGTCCACTAATTCCAGCATTGGAAAGCGTCCCACCAACGGTGAGATACAAGTAATCGGTCCACGACACAGGTGCAAGTCCATATTCCATAGTAGCTTTCAACACATCAATCCAAAGCTGCTCTCCTCCAACATCTGCATAAAACTCCATTGAAGGGTTCTTTGAAACTATAACTTCATTCTTATTTTTAGAACTCCTTAGATGCATCATGTCTACTACTATTCCATTAGGAGCCATAGCCTGTCCAGACACGGAATGGCTCCGGCCCCTAGCAGATATAGCTATAGGAGCAGAATAGTTGTAGGCGAATTTTACTAGACTAAGGATGTCTTGAACAGAAGATGGATGAAGAACTGCTGCTGGGTTTTGGTGGATAATGTTACCAAAATCGGTCGAGGCTGATTGGATGGATAAAGGGTCTGTGTGGATTCTGTCTGCGAAGTCGATGTTTAGAAGCTTAGGTGGTAGGAAAGTTGTCCATGGCCTAGATTTTCCAACTGTGGACATTAAACGGGTTATGAATAGTATAACTATGAAATAAGCTGGAAATGTATACGTCACAGCCATTCTTTCTTTCTTTTTTTTTTTTTTTTCTTTTATCTCTTCTTGTAGGTTAGTTTTCTCAACAGAAAAATCAAGAAACCAAGAAAGCCAAGAAAGAAAGAAAAGACAGGAGAAGTGGAGGGTTGTTTGTTAATGGAGGTTGCGATGGCTATTAATGAAAAGGAGTGGAGATATGGATGCATATTTATAGAGGGAGGGAAGAAAAAAGGTGGCATGAAAACGAGACGGAAATCTTGGGTCGCAGAGGAGAAATCTTTTGGGTTTGGGTCATGAAACGAAGTCGTTCGGCTTCTGCAAAGTTTGTCAAAGATACGCCAGGACAAGACTTGGATTCAGTTCATGACTTACTTGTGGTCATAGTAATAAATTTTATTTTTAAATAAGGGAAAAATTGGCATATTACGTGTTTCTTGTGCATCTGTCATCATCACCATGATGAATCCAACCCACCACAGCTTTGCTTCATCCTTGTGGGTCTAGTTAGTGTAGTACTAGATTGATTAGAACCGTTGGATACGATATGATCCCGTGGTCAAGATATAGTCAAGTTTGGTCCTGTTACCCAATTTCTTGTGTCTTTTTTTTTTTTTTTGCTAAATTTTCTGGGCTTTTGATATGATTTTAATATACGTAATAGGATCATGGGTTGCAACTTCCCCATAATAGGATGTATGGTGGTCAAGTTTAGGTAATCATCAAAAGGATCTTTAAGATTTTCTTTTTAGGTTTGAAAGAATTTTGATGAATCAAGGAATTGTCTTCTAATGGAGTATAAGAGAGTCACGCATACATACATACGTACATGTGAATATAGTGGTAAATGAAGGAGACATTAGCCTAAAACTTTCTCCATCCCGAGATTTTGTTTGCTCCTATGAAAGGCTACAAGTAATTGGGCAAAGTCAAAAAAATTTGGAAAATCATAATTACTTTGGTCTATGTTGTCTCACTTAGCTTTAAATTAATTTCAATGAAGCAATTAGGATGTTTCATTTCCATTGGCTTTTCATGATTACTGCATTAGGAAATTACATGTATCTTTTAATATGTTCTTGGTTGTAAACCTTATTAAGATTTGTCCAACAAATATATATATATATCGACTTGATTTTTTTTTCTTTTTTTTTTTTTTGGAAGAATCAGTTAACTTCATTAATTAATATAATGCATGGACTGAAAAATATTCTAATTAATTAACTTGCTTCCTTTGAAACAAAAGAAAAAAAAGATGTGTATATCCACAGCATGAGAGAAGAACAATATCATGCCATGCACACGAGAATTAAGTTTATATATATTTTTTCATATGTTTGCAATGACAGACGCGAATAATTTTATTTAAGAGAATCAAGCAAATTATGGTAAATTAGTATATCTTTTCTTTGGTTGTCGTTTCATGTGTTTTCTAGTGTGCTACAATTAGATATAAATAAACCAACATTAATAAAATTCTTAGTTCTTGACAAAAATTAAAGAAGTTGGTATGCAAATCAATATGCTAGAGCATATTAAACGATAGCTTTTTCAAAGATAATCTTTGACCTAAAGATCTTATGGATATGAAGACCTATCATCAGATAGCAGCATTTCACCAGGGTTGGTATGTATCCATTGTTTCAATTCCAAATTAACAATAATTTAGAAGGTAATCTTTTAACATTCTTGTGTATCATATGCGTAAGTCTATATTCTCAAAAAAAAAAAAAAATCTATACAGCTCTATGGGCCCTAATGGAGCTATATACAGACACTAATTCAATTATTCATTGGCTAAAAAAATGACGTAGCTAATTCTTTTCTTGACTTAATCTATATATTTTACAAGTACGATAGCATCAAGAAACTTCATGAAAACAACTAAGCATGCCCTCCCCACATGCCAAAGCAGTGTTAGTTAGGTCTTTACCTACTATTCCCAATAGAGACACAGAGAGAGAAAAAGAAGACGATAAGAAAAGGATCATATATATATATATATATATATATTATCAACAAGGATCATATATATATATATATAGTCATAAGAAATATTCCCTATAATAATTAAAATAAAACCCACAAGAAAATATGTATATGTTCCAAAATTTTTGGATAACGTTATATGTGTGATTATAATTAGGCAGCAATAACAACCGAAGTTGGACGAGTGAAGTAAGTGTACATTATTAATTGATTAAGTTATTAGAAGATTATTAATATAGTGTTGAAACTTTTTATTTTCAATTTATTGAAGGTTCAATAGGTCGTAGATTACATAATAGAAGATTTTTTTTTTTTTTAACTTCTCATATTAATGAATGAAAGAAATTAAACTTGAAAATTTTCACTTTTCACGCTAAATCTCTTTAGCATGTGGAAAATCTAATTAATGGGTGATGCAGAGGAAAAAAACACTAATGAGTAACTACACAACAGCGTATTTTAGTGAGTATTTTACGATTGCACTATGCATATGTTATAGAAAGTTATGAAAAATGTGCTATTTTTTTAGATAAATCATTTAGTATTCTCCGAATTTGAGTTGGATAGGATCATTAGGGTGACAAAACTTTTCTTACTGAATTTTAACACAGTTTGAAGGTTGTGAAAAATGTACTATATTTTTTTTTTAGATAAATCATTTAGTACCCTTCGAATTCAAGTCGGGTAAGATACTAAGGGAGACAAAGCTTTCCCTACCGAATTTTAACATAGTTGCGTATTCACGAACTTAAACTCGAAACCTCTTATTAAGTTAAAACAGTCTCGCATTAGTTAATGTATGTATTCAGTGATAAAAATATATTATATATTTTTTAGTGGTAGAATGCCATTATTATTTTTTTAGAGAGAGGTAAAGTAACCTACACCATTTATGTGGAGATTATATATATAGTTTTAACATCAATAAAATTTGCTGATAAATAAGTAGAGGCATCAAATTTTCATTAGATTTGGTACTAAGGTTCCGTTTGTTTCGTAGAAAATATTTTTCGTATCTTCTTTTATTTAGTGCATTTAAGAAAATTGATCAATAACAAATATTTTTCAGTTGATAAATGACACCCACAAAAAAATTTCATTTTTAATGATTTTTATTTACATTAAATAATAAATAATATAAATATAAAAACATTTATATTCTAAATTTTGTTATAATCTTATAAATTAAAAGAAAATTAATATTTTTATAATATCTTTTAAATATAAAAAATATTTTTTAAAATAAATTATTTTTCATAACATAAGCGAAGCAAAAATCTTTGTCTAAAAATGTCATGCTTCTCCATGATGAGCAGGCACTCTATAGCCTAGACGAATGCGAGAGAGAGAGGGAGAGGGGGGCCGGTGCGGAAAAAAAATGGGTAGGGACCTCGTTGAGGGAAGGGAGAGGGAAAGGGACGTATTGGCTATTGCAAATGAAGATACTGAAAATCTTCATGGGATTGAAGCCAGCCCACAAAGATCAAGTGGTCTTAAACCATCAACCCCCCACCGCCAATATATGTGTTATGCATCTTCTCTATCTTTCATTGCTCACGTACTGCAATTATAATACTCCATGCGTGCATGAAAAGGAAGGCATCATAAACAAAAGTACAATTGGGACTCCCTTATTTTTTTTGTCATATTCACTTTACTAATCTAATTTCTTTGTCATCAATTGCATCCCAAGTGTGTGAATAATGAACGCTCTTCAACAACGTACAGGACGAATTGTTGGTTCTATCTCATCAACTACTCCAATTGATTGTTGTCATATTATTGTTGGGATTTTAATGCTTTTAATTTGTCCTCTCCCTAATCAAACTTTGATGCTTTCTTTAATAATTCATATTCCTATCATTAGAATTTTTGGAACTATATATAGTTATAAATGGTCAACATTATATACAGTTAAAAATAACAATAATCTATGGTGGAACATACATTACATATAATCTAAACAATTCAATTGAAAGTGCAATTATGGGTATAATGATCTGTTTGGCGCATCAGAAAATTCTTAAACAAGGGTTTAAACCTCTGGAGTCTGATGATTGGGGGCTTATTGGGGGATGATGTGAAAATAGATGAGAGAAGAAGTTACTGCAGAGGAAAAAGGACGGAAGTTGAGAAGCTTACATTGAATTGTCGCTGTCCGTACTGTGGGGTGCTATACAGACAGATTTCTGGCAGCCAATATGGAGGATTCGCCCCACATTTGAAGCCGCCACCTCTTTCTAAGCGCGTTTTCCACACTTCTTTTCTTTTTATAAGAAAAAATAGAGATTTTTTTTTTTTTTATTTTAAAATTTTCTTGAACAGCCTCGGATGGAGATATATATATCACGCTATACGGTATTTTAAAAATCAGATAATTGATAATATAAAAAAATAAGACTATTAACTGATTTTGTTAATTTTGAATTAATTTTTAAATTTATTTTTTATTTTTAAATATTACAAATGACCTTTTATTTTTCAAAATTATTTTAAATTTTTATTTTCAAATTAATTATATTATACCGTACAAATTGATTTATTTGAACATAAATTAACTGACTGATTTGTTACCTGGTCATGTTTTAAAATACTAGAAGCACATCTAAAAGCCCTTCATCATATTTAAACAAATTTTTAAAATAAATTAAAAAGAAAAGGAGTTTAAATAAAAAAGAAAAAAAAATAAAGTTTAAATCTCTAATTTGTTAGATTACAAATATAGATGATTAAATTCGAAACTATTACCTGAATGACATTTGTGGAACTCTTTCACTTTTCTACAGTTTTTAACTTCATTTGAAAAAAAAAAAAGATAAAGTAAGAAAGGCATATAGTTTAATTATGAACATTGAAATTCTTTTGCATAATGCTACATATAATTATTCATATGAAAAAATTTCATACCATAATTATAACTCTATATTTTAATATTATATATTTATTTCAATGTTAATAGACAAATTGAAAATAGTGTGTGATTACTTTTACCAAAAATAAATAAAAAAAAAAAAGCCACGCATATAGTTTTAACTTTTTGAAAAATGGTATTAACTCTCATGATCAGTTATTTCCATATGAATGTGAGATATTGTGTTGCTAAATTTCATTACTTTTTTTGAAGAATTCTCCTTTTATTCTAAGAATATCACTATTGAATTTATTATTCAAAATATATTTATAAAAATTAAAAATTAAATTTTTAATTAGAAAATAAAAATAAATAAATAATTATAGAAATTAGTTTAATTATTTATTTTATATATAGTCTTTGTAATGTAATTTATGACTATATATTTAATGAATGTTATTAATTTTTTGTATTAATTTCATATGTATTTGATAGTAATTTATAGATGTAAGTATGGATAGATAGTGCCCAAGTTTTTTCTTCATTAACTTCTCTTATTCAAAAATAAATTTATTAATTAACTTCTATTTTAAACACTTTTACTATATATATATATATATATATATATATATATATATATATATAAAAGAAAAAGTATACTTTTTTTAATTTTATTTATCATTAAATTTGTAGTTTAATATTTTGACATGAAAAATAATAATAAATAAAAATTTCATGATATATATCATATTTTTAAATATTTAATAAACTTTTATAATTATTGTCTATATTTGATTCATTATATATCTCAAGTTCTTTAAAAAAATTATATTCTGTTTTAGCATATATTATTTTGTATATATTTATTTATATATATTGAAATTCTATACATTATCCAAATTTTGTTAATAAAAATATTTTTATATTTAAATTTTATAAGAGATATATTATGACATGATAGAATTGAATTAAAAAAAATATTAGAGTTATATTAATTTTTTATTAAAAATAATTTATAAAATTATATTGATTAATTTACACTATAAAATTTAATAATAAAAAATATTTCAAAATTAATGAAATATAAAATTGATTTCATAATTTTTATACAAATTTAAATAAATAATATCAAACAAATATGAGTATATTTATAAGGAGCTATATGGGTACGTTTATAATTTAATTAAAAATTACTCATAAATTCACATGTTGCACGATGTGATTATAATAATAAAATTAAATAAATTTAATATTTATATTTATTAAATAATTAGTTAATTAGTTGAATGATTAATTATTATTTTATAAAAACTATTATCAAGTAAATAAAATAAAAAATTAAATTTCTTAAAATTTATTATTATATATAGAAATAGTTGTAATAAAGAATTATCTATTAATTAATAATTTTAATCTTATGTGATATAATTTTAAGAGAAAATTTATTAATTTATAATAATGAATTAAATAAATAATATTAAGTATTTTATAATAAAAATAAAATTATTAGATAATTACAAATTACATATTCATGTATAAGATAGTTTGAATGGAGGATCGTTTGTTAATTTATATATTCAATTTTATATGATGTAATAATTTTTGGTAATTTATTACATTGTCATCCTTATAAACTCAAAATTTTAAACAATCAATAAAATTAATTTAAATCTTAGTTTTCTTTTTATAATTTTTAATTTTTTGTATAACTTTTTACTTTTTAGATTTTTAAAACTTATATTCAGAATATTTTAAAATTATCTTAAATTTCTATTTAGAATTTTTATATGAATTTTAATTTTTTTATAACATAATATAAATAATGATACATGATTATGTTATATATAATTATTTAATAAAATTTTAAATCTAAAACTAAAATAAATAATATTGATTGATGCTTTTAGAATCTACTTTTTCTCAATGGCCCCAAAAAATTCTTCAATAATTATAATATATTCCCCACCTTTTCCACATAGCTACTAAATAGAGAAAAACTTTATTCTCTATCCTTTTTTTTTTTCTCTTACTACTTTTTCTTTATCTAATCTTTCTTCTCTTTCCAAACTTGCTGTAAAGCATTTTTTTTTTTTTTTTTTTTTTTTAAGTGTGTTATATAGCATGCATCTATAAACGAAAGCTAAGCTAAGGAGGGCATGGCCATGTGGCCAAGTACGGCTGTATAGGATAGCTTGGTAAGTGGTTAGGCCCAGAGGCATCACGTTAGGTTCGATCCTTCACGCGGATCTTTGAAGAGATGAAAACGATAGTTTTAGAAATTCTGTGACCTTTGCTCAAAAGGAAAGCAAAAAAAGATAATAACTTTTATCAATATAGTGTTTGATTTCATCCCACAACTGCCTACGTATTTTATTTTTTTTTTATGAAAAACACGTATTTTATTTTTTATACTTTTATTTTATTTTCTTGGGTTTTATCCCTTACACTTTTATTTTATTTTCTTGAGTTTTATCCCTTACACTTTTATTTTTACAAATTGTTGTCCTACACTTTTATTTTTGTTAACTTTTTTTGTTTTCATTAACAGAGCATGGAAACTGAGTTAATCCAACATTTCAACATATAAATACTTGACACATGAAGTGAAGAGTAGAGTATCAAATACTCTGCTCCGTCTCTTTCTTATATCTAAGTTAAAAATATGGGTGTTGAGATCTTTTAACACCAAATTCCTCCGTCTTCTTTATCCAGTGGTCTTTTATTTTTACAAATTCTCTCTCAATTCTTTTTCCTTTATTTAGTAATAGAATTTAGTGGAAATGATTCAAAGCGATTTATATGTCTTGTGCGTGAAATGGACTTTAGTGAAAGGCAACTAGAATCTGTGAATGAGATCTTGAATGACCATGATGATTGATGTCAAGAGAGAAATCAATCATTAATTCAAGTTGGAGAGACATATAGTTTTGTTGAAGCAAAAAAATAGGATGTTGAGCACATGAAGTGGCATCTGCAGGAAATGAAGGATGAGATGGAGGTTGTGATGGCTGAAAATTTTCATTATCTCAGAGAAAGTGAACTAGTGAAGAAAGAAAGTGAAATGGTGTAGAGAATAAAATGTTGAAGAAAGAAAATGAAGTTTCATCATCTTTGTTATTTTTAGATGGAATAAGACAAATTCTGCTTTTAATTTTCAAATTAGAATATTAGATTCTAGGGATTTTGAGTGCGTTAGGTAAATTTTCAAAAATAACTCTTATTCTAACTTTGAAAAATTAAATCACTTTAATTACACAGCTTATTTATTTAATGTGCTAATGTTCTGTTAATGAGGGGGGAGATATTAATAAAAATAAAAGTGTAGGAAGACAATTTATTAAAATTAAAGTGCAAGGAGAAAAATTCAAAAAAAAAAAGAGAATACATGAAGCAAAATATGTATTTTTCCTTTTCGTATCCATTACATCAGCTTGGCACCACGTATTTTGAGGCTTTAAACAAAATCTTTTAAATAAGATTTTGATAAAAAAATCCGCTACGAGACCCGCTCTAAAAAGTTTTTATATAAATTGTTTTTTTACCTAGAAAAGTCTAAAAATCAAGTTATAGATCAAAAAATTAGAATTCTAAGAAAATTAAATCTTTAAAACCCTAATCCTGAAAATGCTACAAAAATTGATCACTCATTTAATAAGTCTAATTTTGTATTCTACCAAGAACACAAGTAAGTGCGTAGAAACTTGCCAAAACTTAATAATATTGATTAAAGATTAAATTATTTTTCGTAAGATGAGACTATGACTTATATAGAGCCTTACAAAGATTCCTACATAGAAAAGATCTTATATTCCTAAATAGTTATATTTAAATAGAAAATATATTTTAGACAAGCAACTTACTAAAAAGATAGTAAAAAAAATAAAAAATGATTAACAAAAAGACGAATCTCGAATTGCAGCTTGAGATGTATGGTTGTGCACATGTTTGCTGTGAAACATAGTTATGTACATGGTCGTGCATTTGCGCGATCCTGATAAGCTTGTTACTCGTCTTTGATGTATTGTTGTGCGCATGGTTATGCATCTACTTTTTGTTCAATGTGACCTTGAAGCATGATAGTGCTTTTTGGTCGAATAGTTATGTGTATGGTCGTGCACCATATTTCTACTTTTAAACAAGTTTCTTTTGAACAGTAGTTTTTTCTCGAGGTTTCTCTCGTACAATTAAGATATAAAAGGACTTGATTTTGATTTGAAATTCAAAAAACTAAATGATCAATCCTTACAAAGTTCTTTTCATTCTTTTTGTCTTTGCCTTGGTCATTAAACCTCTAATCTCTTATAATGGATCTTGGGAAGGCCTACTTAAAAAAAAAATTAAGTTATTTTTCTTAAAACCAAATGAATTGTTTATTCTCTTTTTTATTAATTTTATCATAATTCTAATACATATTTTACATTTCATATAATATAATAAAATTATAAAAAAAACCAATGAATTCAATTAAATATAAAAACAACATAAATGAAAAAATAATATAAAAATTTTATGGATCCACACATTTTTGGGGATTACTACTGTCAAAAATTAATATTAATGTATATTGATAATAAAAAATGAATAATGATACTAAATATATGTATTTATATAATTTATTTTTATTAAAGTTTTAAAAAATGTTTTGTTTGTGAAGAAAAAACTAAACAAAATAAAAAAATAATATTTTTCATTATTATTTATAATATTTATCACAAAACCATTTCAAAAATCAAACATCATATTTTACAAAATATAATTTCTTATTTCATGAACTGATTGTTATTTTTGTACATTTTTTATTATTTATTATTTTTCTTTTCTTTATAATAATCATCCCTACATTTATATATTTTCTAATAAAAATTATTTTTAAATTTATTGTGAATTTTCACTCTATAAAAAGGTTCTGGTGCGTCCTTAAAAAAGAGAGAGTTATGGGGCCTTCCCGAAAATAAAACCTTGGATGATGGCTTGGGGAACTTAATAAAAGAGGGCCAACTCTAGGCCACATGCAACGTTGGTTTTCCGATTTGTTAAGGATTGGAATTTATTCTATTGGAAAGGAGAACAATGTGATTCTAAAATTCATATTAATTTTCCTATATTGTTCCCTTTTTAAGAACTAAATACATTCGCCCTTTAAATTTTATTTTATTATATTATTTAGTTTTTTATTTTTAAAAATAATATTAAAATATCCTTTAAATTTGATTTCATTAAAACTAAAATAATCTTCCATCAATTTTACGTCTCTTTCAGTGCTTTCTTTCTATCCATCAACAATAAAATCTAAGAACAATCTATCGTCAACCCAGAAAATCCAAACAAGATTCAATAGCAAAAACTTTCTTTTCCACTTTTTTCCCCCTTTTTCTACCTTTTCAAATTCAAAAATTTCAAAATAAACCATAATTTCACAAAAAGGTAATTGAGATGAAGCAAAAGGACGAGACCACCACCATCAGCAAATTGAGATGAATTACAAACAACATTATGAGTAAACGAACCGTAACGCAATAATTTCAAAATCTCAAAATCAGTCGTCTTCAATATTAAAACTTTCAAATCCAATCATTTCAAAATCTCAGAACCACTGTCTCTTATGAACTTGATGCATGGCTAATCTGGGATGGGTTCACATGAGGGACGGGCTCGCATGAGGCTGCCACTTTAAGGACGAACGACCATTGTCATATCAACCAAATTCTTTGTGTTTGCCGTGCTGCTGAGGGTCTGATATGGGTTTATGGGATGGGTTTGCATGAGGGTCTGGTTGATGGGTTCATTAAGGTTTTAATATAGGTTTATGAAGATAAAAAAAAAAAAAAATGCAATTGTCGATTACATCTGGGTTTCTTCGTTTCGATTTCTTCCGCACATGGGTTTCTTTAATGTGGCGAAGACAACTTTTCTTTGATGGGTTTCTTTGATTTGATTTTTTTGAATTTCTTTGTTGCCGCCACGCACGTCACACACATCCATTTAAGACAAGAATGCTCGGTTCTTTTTGTTTATCGATTTTAACGTGGAGATCAAGAATTTTTCTGTTTATTCTTGAGAATAAACATTATTACAGTTCTGAGTTTGAATTGATTTATGATAATACGATGAAGCTTGATTTACATTGTAGTTGAAAATTGCTAGATTGATTTTTTAATGATTTGTTTTGTGATGTTTATTGTTTGTTATTTTTGTTGTTTTGTGACTTGAATTCAATTCGTGAATCTGATGTTTTATTTTTGTTTTTGCCTGTTGAATTGAATTTGCCAACGAGTTTGTGGTCAGGGTTGGATCCTTGATGAGGATAGCGGACAATATTTACAGAGTGGATTGAATGTGACGATGGAAATGATGATTTGGTGTTTTTTTTTTAAACAAATCTTCGATAAAAATAAAAAAAATTAATATAGAACTAAGGATATAACGAATACTTTAATTTAACAAAAAATTTAATAGAAAGAATTATTTATACGACAAAGTCTAAATATAATATTATTTTAATATAATTTTTAAGACTGAACAATATATTAAAGTAAAATCTAACGTATTTAACTTTTTTTTTAACTAAAAAGTGAGAGAGTCTAACATTAGTTGGGACAGGAATCTTCATACTCATTTGAGGTAATCTTATCATGATCTATCATTTTCATGGGATATACACATACATGGTTATGATAGATGATATAGAGCCTTTTAAAAAAAAAAAAATATTAATTGATCATATGGGGAGTAAATGAATAAAAAGTTAGAAAAAAAAAAAAGCTTAAAATCCTAAAGAAACTGCAAAAAGTACGGCCTTGAGTTGTTTACCTAACCCTTCTGTACAGGCAACTTTAATTCAATAATTTTGGAGTAAAAAAAAAAATTTCGAATTCGAATTTTTTAATAGGTGAAATTAACCAAAAAAAGCCAAAGGCTTGGAAATGGAAAGTATACAGGGGCAAGGTCCAAATCATGATAAGGGCACTCATGTGCATTGCATGAAAAGGGCTTTTTATCTCCACTAGCTTAACATGAGGGTGGTAATCTCACATGATCATGATCTAGTCAGTCAGTCAATCAATCAATCAATCAATCAAAGTTTCTTAAGTACGGAAGGAAGGGGAGCTTTATTGGGTCCCCTTGTCCACTACAAGAGAGATTGATAATTGATCCCTTGCATGCAAGCGTAAGTGCTTGCCCTTAGATACCCTTCTGTCCTTTCATCACTCCTCCAAATCTAAGTGTTCTACGTCGATTGGATACTACCTTCTGTGCTTTAGTGAGAACAGCGTCTTAGATTTTAGTCCTTGGGTAATCGTACTCTTGTTTGTTCTTTAGTTATCCTTTTCAGTCCATGCATCTGCCTCTCTGATTCTCCAATCCTCGAGTCTTATAAGGATTTAAAACTTTCGAATTTTGCTTCCATTTATATTTATAGTTTAGAACCTCAATGTTTGAATATTTGAAATCTGTTATAAGAGTTTGTTCTTTCTTTAATAAGATTATTAGTTTTAGAGTTAACAACTAAATATAAATAATATTGAATGTACACTCTTAAGATTGTCCATTAAAAAATTAATCTCGATCTCAGTATAAATTGACTCAAAAGTACTTTTATCATAAATATCAAAAAAAAAAAAAAAAGCTCAGCAATTGAATATCTATCTTATAATACAAAAAAGACATGAAATTGGGCAAAGAAGATCAAGAAAATCGCAAATCTTGGCGCAAATAATGTTTGCTAATTAGATTATGAATCTTTCACTGTATACCTGACATATGATATAATTTTTTAAAAATTTATTAAATTAGATATATACAAACATGTGCACTAATTAATTATAAGTAATTATAATTAGATAATTTATATTTAATATTCAATATAATAAATTTTTTAAAAAATAATATCACGTGTCGTGTATATAATGAAAAGTTTATAATTCTAATTGGCAAATTGAGTTAGATCAAAAAGTTTGTCGTTACATATTGACTTGGATCTATTTCTTGGAGAGGTTTTCTGATCAATTTAATGGGATCCAGCTAGCCAATTCCCTATCTTTGATCATTCAATTCAAAGTTCCAACTACGCAAACAATTTATTTAGCCAGCCCTAATATCCCATATACCTCCAAATCAATGCAGTGAAATTTCTTGAAAATATTTCCAACAGATCTTCTTTTTGTCATTTGCGCAGCTTCCAATATTGAACCTAGACCAAATTACCTGTTTCAGAGGAAACTAATCTCTAGCTGTATATCAGAAACTGAGACAGTGTGCAAATAATAGAGCTTCTAGCAATTTAAACGACACAAGTGTCCTGCACCGTGGATCTGTATGTCTGAGATCACGATCCACATGTTTGGTTAGGCTAGAAAATACTTTTCTACAAAATAAAGATACCCAAAAAACAATGAATTATTGGACACGTACAGCTTGGTAATATTGAGTTAAGGCCTTTTGCCCTGTGATCTTACTATTAACAACACAAAACGTACAATGGGTTGCCTTGGGTGCTATTGCGTTTTTCTTTGATTCTGGTACTGCGAGAGATCCCTTTCCCCTCTTTCCTTCTGACAATATTGTCATTTTAATTAGAATCCATACAAACAAACAAAATCTTATTTGGTACAGACTCATGTTTGCTACATTACCGGACAATTTTACCATCTGTTTGATTTCTTTTGTCGTCCACCGTTTCCCTTCTGTTTTTTTTTTTTTTTTAAGCACTTCACAGTAGGATGAAATAAACCTTTTCTAATAATATTAGAGGATTAAACTAGCAACGCAGTGATTACAAAGTTCTCCTTATTTTCCCTTCAGAAAATTGCTACAATGTACCGGAAATGTTAGTCATTTGTGTGAGCTTGTTGACAACTTTGGCATGCCTTATTGATTACTGAAAATCAGAATGGGAACACATTGAAATCAGGATATGGTCGTGAACACTGGGCCGAATCAAGGGAAAAAAAAAAAAACATGTATAGAATGTCATAATAGGAACAAACGAAGAAGGTGAGGATCGAGAAAATTAGATGTGAACGAAAAATGCCATTTCACACTATAGAAATAGGAACATAATTGCATCATTAGTAAAACGTGAAGGAAATTATCAACAATTATCTGTTTGCAGATTCTGACGATGATGATTGATGTTCTAATGATACAAAAAGTGGATGACAGTCATAGAAATGCTTGTTAAAAGCTAGTCACATTTTCCACAAAACTCACCTAAAAGTTACACTACTCTAATTAATTCCATATCAATTAATTATTTTATATATTATTATATTATTGAATGAATATATAAAATAATCATATATATGACCCTATTTAATTTATCTATTGTTGGTTGTTGATTACTAACTTTTATTGATATTAAATGTTTAATAAAATTATTATTAGTAATTATTGTTTATAAATATAATTTTAATATAAATGTAAATTCTAAATAAATAAATATGTTTTATATTTTAAATTTTAAAAATAAATAATATATAACCATCTATTAAGGATTTTTATAAATTAAAATTTTTTATAATATGTATATTAAATATTAATTATGAATATAATAATATTTTATTAAAAAATAAATAATATGTTAGAAATACATTTTGATGATAAAATGTAATTAATTAATTATTATTACAAAATGAAAATACAATTAAAATAAACATTATTCTAGAGTCAACGTAAAAATTCAATAATATAGTTCTCTTTTTTATTTATAAAAGTATAATTTGTTAATTAAATAGTTTATCAGCTATTTTAATCAGCAACTAACTCATGTTTTTTAAATAAATTATTATATTAATCTACATATGTTCTACCATTTTTACAAGGTAAAAAATAAATGGCGCCCCTCAAAGAACTCATTTCTCAACGTGAGAAAATTTTTTCCAAAAGAGACTGCAAACCCTGAATTTCATCATCATTATTTATAAATCTCTCCCTTACTCTCCCTCTCTCTTATATATATATATTCTCATTATTTGAACTCGCGACTTTCTAATTAAATAAATAAAGCTACAATCTTTAATCACGATAATTTTACTGTTGTACAATGAGATCATATTTATCTGCCATTTCTCCCCTTGCTTCTATCAAATAATTGACGGCGCATGATTCTCTGCCAATAATTCAAATCAATTTATTCAATGTTTGCCGAGGCTTTAGGGTCTAGGCCAGTGCTTCCACGCCATATCGACACAACAGAATCTTGCTGATACATTTCTGCCACTGACTGGTCAAAGCAACGTTTGCACGAGATGTGTTTGTTATTTTCTTGCATGAAATTATCTACCATAGATTTCTTTCTATCTACCATAGATTTTTTTTTTTTTTTTTAAAAAAAGAAGACATATCATGTTCCCATGTTCGAATGCCTTTCACTTGATCGGTTATAACTTCGAACCCTCCACGTGATTTTCTGCAAAACCATGTTACCCATTTCGCTCTTTTGTGCCATATGACACTGAGCCTGCAGAATTGCCATATTCTCCAAATTCGGATCACGTAATTGAAAGGAACTTCGACATCGCCGATTCAACTTCAATGAAATAACTGTTACCCATTCTCACTACTTTTTGTTCTCTCTGTTGAATTGTGAACAAATCGTGACAAAATGAATGAGAAAGTTGAGTTAACCATCTCTCCACTGCACAAAATGCGGTCACCATAGCAGAGCAAGTGGGCAACAAGATCCAGCTCCGAAATCTAATGATATGATTGATCTTCAGGATCCATGATCCAACAAAAATCTCAAGGAATAAGCTACTCATTCTCATAATTTTGCATTGTCATTTAGAATGAATAATAGGATGAAGCAATCATAGTTAATATCTCTTATTTGTTTCCATTCATTTGCCACCCAGCATGCGGCTAACCGCAAAGTTTTTTTGATGCAAATTATGATTTGTTGAGAAGCAAAATTCAAAACATTAAAATAATGAAAAACAAAATGCTTAGCACAGGGATTACTGTATTCGATAGTGAAAAAATGTGATGCAAAAAGAACTAAAACTGCTCTTTTACAAAAGCAAAAATTGTAAAATCAGCCTCCAACTCTTGCTGTGCTAGATAGTCGTTGTGCCGAGCAGAACCCAATGGAAAAACGCTATTCAATAATTGAATAGACCGAAAATGAAAATGTCGGATCATTACGCAATCAGCACTTCTAGCTCTCTTCTTTTGCCATACAAAGCTCAAGGTACTAACTGCTTTTTGTCAAGTCAAAATCCTTATAACGTAACAACCCTCTCTCTCTCTCTCTCTCTCTTGCTTAAAAAAAGAAAAAAAAACTCGCAGAAATTTTTATTTCATGGTGACATCATATGATATGCGCCAAGTATTAAACCTTGATTTCGACTAAAATTTTGGAGTAACCAGAGGATTAAATCAAATGCATAGAGCAAAACCAAGGAATTTATGCCGAATGTAAATTGACAGTAGAACAGAAAATTTGTAAACACGTAACATAGAAGGCAAATATAGAAGAATAAAATTTTCAGTAGCAGCAGGTGGATCACTAGGAGAAATTCTGATGTAAGATTCCATGACTAATCCCTTGCTCATGAGGAATTCAACTCAGCAGTTTTTTCTTTAAAAAAAAAATTTAAAAAGAAGCAAACAGTACACATTACTGCCTCTGTACAAATTGCATCCAGCAATTCTGAAACACATTTTCACTTTCAGAAACAAAAGATATAGAGATCTTAAAGAGAGACAAAATGTTTCACTGGTAATTAATTTTTTACCAGCAGCCCATTAACCTTTAAAGTGAAACGCCAAAAGAAGACATCGCACCAAATACCACCTGTACTATGATTGAGAATCAAGCAGCTGGGACCTTTTTACCATCTTCTATAAAATAAATTGCAGTTTCTGGGACCTGCAAAAAGAAAAAAAAAACTTCATTAATTTTAACACATTACATATTCAATAATTCTGAATAACTTATCCATTGTGTCTGTATAATTGATAATGTGAGTTGTGATTGTAACATATATGTGTCAAAATCTAAAAAACTGCTGTGAGGATTCAAAATATCAAGACTGCAGTAAACCAATCAAAAGAAGGGGGGAACCAAAACTCTAGATCAAAACACACAGGATATTTGTCCTTTTTGGTAATAAGCAAGAGTTTGCCATACAAAATTGGGGTGCTGTTTTAAACGTTTCTCTCAACTTTCCTACAAGTGGTCAATGAAGTTTATGACTACAGGAAGGTTAGAAGTTCAAGACACCTCCCATACAACCAAGCTTCAATCATACCAATAACAAAGTGTAGCATACATTCTTCATAATAAGTCATCATTACTCCAGAGAAATTGCTAAGATTAGTAATATTGTTTGAGATCATTTCAGTTCTCTGTCAGAGAATAACAAAACAGGAGTAATTCAGCAGTCCAGTAAGATTATATAATTATATGTGATATAATAATGTACTAACAGAAGAAACCAAATAACAAAAAACCAACATATCTATATATGAAGCCAACACTTTTATGGTGTTCCAGTATTTAACAATTAAACAATTAGAAAAAAAGATAAACATAATAAACAGATAAACGACTGGATCCACCCAAGACCAATTATCAGAACTCAACAATAAAATAATTAAAAATCTGTGGATGTGGGTGGTGTTAGTGTATAATTGCAATATGACATTAAACAGGAATTATGAGACAAGAAAGACAAGATGAAGCTTCAGAAATGGTGTCTTGTAGACAACTTCAAATACGCATATATATTACTGCAGCTGGTCAGTGCCTTAAAGTTTGACCTTACATGAGCATCAGAAAAAGATCATCTACACTGTTATTATACCAGTACAGAAATAAAAATTGTTCTCCACTTTATGGTGAGATTTTGGTAGATAGAAGCAGAAACTCTTTGCTTTTCACAATTTTTGTCAATTCATTAAAGGAAACAAAAATTGGCTATAATTTTCAGCAAAATACCAAGAAAGAGTGAAGACAAATCTGCATTCTGTTTTCCTCGCTGACAAGAAATGTTCTGGTCATTCCAGCCAGAATGGAACCATTACCAAAACACACACACACACCAGGGTCACGTCTGTATGAACTTCTGTGACTTCTATTAATTATTAACCTCATAGTCCTATTCTAAACCTCTTCTCAGTCTTACAAACCTCTTAGAGTCGTGATTAGACACTTAGGTCTTCTCTTTTCTCTTCTCAGTCTTTGAGTTCAGATTGGAACTTCCGTAAGGTAGATTGAAAGTTCTAAACCTCTTCTCAGTCATTGAGTCATGATTAGATGCTTCAGTGTTCTGTGAGTTCTCTTTCTATACCTCTTAGAAGTCTTATCTTCTCAGTCTCAGAGTCATGATTTCTCGCTTCTTAGGTGAAGAGTTCAGTTCAGATTGGAACTTCTCTAAGGTTTCCATTTCTAAACCTCTTAGAAGATTGATTATCTCCTTCTTAGGTTCAGATTTGAACTTCTGTAAGGTAGATTCAAACTCACTTCTGTAAGGTATATCTCTTCCTTTTCTGGTCTAAACCTTTGTCTTTACCTGAAAGTGAAGCGTGAATGCCAACTCTTTACAGTGTCTCTCATAAGATTTAGGTTTTCCAAAGGGTGTAGGTCTTAATAAATCAATACAGTGAAAACTTAAATATGACGTACATGTAAAACTTTGGCACAATCTAATGCCAGGTTTCTTGAATGTATTTCACTCAAATTAAAAGTACTTTCTATTAGATGGCACATCAGCCAATGAGGGAAGTAGTTACGTAGGTAAGGAAAATTTGATTAGCTTTGTAAGGTATGAATGTAACCAAAAAAAAGTGGCACAGCACAAAATTCTAAAATGAAGAGAGAAGGGTGAAAATTTTACATCAGGCCAGGTCTCTGTAATGAAGTCCACAATGTCATAGGCTATGTCTCCTTGAACATCAATCTGCTCTTTCTCAGTTGGACCCTATAACAATCATCATCAGCAGCAATAATAAAGGAAACAAAGACAACCCAAAATATTACACACCTTAACAACAGAGGCTCCAGTAGCAAACTTTTTCCCAAGTTTCTTTGAAGCATCACTAAGTTTAACACCTAAAATATAATTTTCAAGATAGAGGAAATGATGCTTAGGATATAAAAAAAAAAATTTAAAAAAATTGATAAAGAGAATCAAAGCAGTAAAATCCTCACCAAACAAGTCCAGCCCTTTTACAGTGGTAATACATTTCCTCTTGTTACGTGTGACCTTTTCAATTACAACTTCTTGCTTCTCCTAAAAGAATAGCATTATTGCAAAAATCTATTATATTAATATCAAGAACAATGTTAAATCTTAAAAGTCATTTAATAGGTCTATTGCAACATAAGTTCGCAATGTAAACCAAGACAGGAAAATATTATGGAACTCTTACTTTCTTCTTTATCTTTCCACCAGGAAGACGTTTCACTTCTTCTTCCTTAGGTGCAGAAGTACTCCCTGCAATCCCGAGATGAGAAGCTAATGTAAAAAAATACCAAAAAACTCAAACATCATGCAAAAAAAAAATCACCAGAACTATGTCAGTTTTATAGTATGAAAAAAAAAAAAAAAAAAAGAATTAATTAACTAACTTCCTGAACCAGATCAACATGACTCCTTAACTGTAGCGCATTCACAGCCACACTATTCATGTATAAACTGCCAAAAGATACACAAAGCAAAGAATAAACTATTCATGTATATACTCAAATTCATATCTTATCTCAATCACTCCGCACTTCAGAAGAAGCAATTTTCATTTTTCAACTCTTTCCCGAGAAGAAGCAAACATTTATAGTCAACTCATACATTCACATTACTGAAGACAACTTCAGTACCACTAAACCTAAGACTCATAAGTAGAAGCTCTACAAATTTCCTGCCAAGTTAATGTTCCCAAATGTTAACAAAAATATCAGTTCAACAAAACCAGTTTGAAATTGCATTTACAGTTAATTATAAATATAAGTAAAAGAATGTGATATGTCCAAAAAATCACTTGGATTAGCATAAAATGTATAACACTGTTATATACAATCGTATAAGTATCTAAGGACAGACATGTATATGAATACATATACGCATATATATATGCCAAAGAACGTCACCTGAAGGAGTAGCACCGTCGCCGCCAGTCGATGAGATACCTGCGGATTGTAACTGGTCGCCAACCTTATCAGCTTCCTTGGCATTTGCCTCTGAAGGAGTAAAAAAAATAAATTTTAACAACTATATGATAATAAAATTTAAGAATTACGGGGAGAGGAAAAAAAAAAAGGACCTTTGATTAGATCAGGATAAAGGTGAGCGGCGTTTTGGATCAACCAGGGCTTGCATTTCTCGAAATCAGGACCGAATTCACAGTACTCAGCGGGCAAACTGCAAACTGGGCAGTAGAGTACGCGCACCGGTTGGGGTTTCTCGGCCATTAGAGCTCTACCTGTGGGCGCTGAAGTGAGGAAACGGGGCGTTTCGAGGACGCAACCGTTGAAGAAGACGGCTCTGTAAGTGTTACAGTAAGTGTAGTGTTAAAATCTATACATCGAACAAAAGCGGATGAGTTTTCTCGACATAAACGCAGCCTTGGATAGACGGAAACCCAATAAGAAATGGATTTTGGGCCATATAATGATATAAAGTGGGCCTATTGCTTCAGCCCACAAGCTTTCTTAGCTTTTGGGTCAAGACTTGTCTAGTTGTCATTATGTCGGATAGTTTTTCTGCAAAATTAGTCGTTAGAGGTGATAACACATATTGTTTTTCATCGGCCCTCATTGAACTTGTAACGGTTACTTCCAACACTTGTTGATCATTATTCAACGTTGTTGGTTTTTACTACAACATCTATTGGAGCAAGAACAATATTTGTTGTTCATTTCCAGAAAACTTGAACCTTGTGCTCTGTTTGTAAATTTTGATAGTTGTTTTCCATACCCGTTGAGAAATTTACAATGCTCATTGGAAATTTATTCAACATCTGTTAAAAAGGGCCAACGTCTATTTTAAGTTCCATAAGCTTCAACTTAAGCTTATACATTTTTCCAACGCCTGTTGCGAATATGCAATATCTGTTGTTGGCTTAAATCAATGCCCATTACGAGGTCCAGCATAACCTGGAATAGTTCTCCAACGTCTGTTGCAAAAAGACAGGTTCATAAGACTTTGACAATTTGTAACATCCAATCAAGGTCATTATTCATCCTTCAATGTATGTTGAATGGTTCAACGCTCATTGAGAGATGTTCAATGCCTATTGAACTTGTTCAAGCCCTTAAACATTCATTGGGTCTTGGAGTCGCATATTTTTCAAATAATCTCCCCTAGTAATTACAACAATCTCCCCTTTTAACATTCGTCGGGCCTGTTCAAATCATTCAAAAACACCAAAATGCAAACATTATAACTTCTCTTTGTTTTGTTATAGTTTTATTATCATTCAAAATATTTTCCCCTTAGCATTCACAACAAAAGTCACATCCAAACATCACATTCATATAGTGATGATTCATACCTACAAGCCAAAAAAATGAACATACATTTAATAAAAAAAATGAACATATAATTTACTGATAATGAATCTATAGTTTATACCAAATGAACCTACCTTTTATAAAAATGAATTTATAATTTACAAAAAAATGAACCTACATTTTACAAAAAATGAACCTACTATTTATAAAATATGAATTTACACTTTACACAAAATGAATATACAATTTACATTAAATACACAAAATCATCATATGAAAGTTTATTACTAATGAACGTATAATTTATTGATAATAAATCTACAGTTTATAACAGTTTACAAAAAATAAACTTATAGTTTATAAAAAATAAACATATTTTTTACACAAAATGAACCTACAATTTACATTAAATACACAAAATCATCACATAGAAGTTTATTAGTAATGAATCTATAATTTACTGATAATGAATCTACAATTTAAAAAAAATGAACCTACAATTTATAAAAAATGAACCAGCAGTTTTCAAAAAATGAACCTATATTTCTGTAAAAAATAAACAAAAAAATAAAAAATTCATTTAATAAAATTCATTTAAACATAAATAACATACCTACAAATGGACCACAAATCATATCATATCTATTAGTGCGATACGTCGTATCATACACTAACAAATCTCCAAAAAACTTATAATCTCATTTTCACCTGTGAATCACTCCAAAAGAAATTACACAATCTCTCATCACTATCAACCTCAAAATAAATAAATAAATAACCTTTTTATTTGGTTGTCTTCTTCTACATATTTCAATCAATGCATTATAATCATTCCCATTCAATTCCCTCAAATTTTCCAAAGCCAGACAATTATAAGCATCCTTATCAATAAACCCCATAAATAGAGAACCACAAGACTGCTTATTAAGCAATCTAATCCTTTTAAACATAGCAACTCCACTTTCTTTTAAGTGCTTAAGATAAATCAACTGTTTTTTTTTGTCACTCCTCTATACGAACGAAGAAGATGAGTTTTGCTCAACATACACAACTCATGATTATGCTCCTTTTCATGCCTTGTCACAGTCCAAACTCCATTTTCGTCAATATCAAATTGAATGAAAGTTTTATAATAACTCCGAACATCAAGTTTTGAGTAACACTTATTTTCTTTTTCTCTTGCGTTTGAGCAATAAAAATCTTTTCATTAATAGTGTCTTCTCGCCACTTCTATATCTTTGTTTACTCTTTCTAATACTAAAACCAACTCTGAAAGCATACTCATTATATAACACATAAATCTTTTCATCAAAATTCACAGATAGTCCCAACAAATCATTAATAAAAGTAATATTCATATTATCAACTTAAAAAAAATAAAAATATAATCAAAAAAATATATTAATGTAATGAACTTATAATTGTTAATAAAGAATACGAGTATTTCCAATATACTACGTCAATTTAAAGTCAAACGATAACAAATTTATATAGATCTAGCTTTTGAACTTACAGTTTACTTATAATGAACCTATAATATATATATAAAAAAAACCTACAATATAAAAAAATGAACACATATCTTATAAAAAATGAACCTACACTATTCAAATGATCAATTATAAAAACAAATAAAAACGTAATTAAAAAATTGTACTAATATAATGAAATTATAACTTTTAATAAATAATACGAATATCTCCAATACACTACATCAAATTAAAGTCAAATGATAACAAATTTATATAGTTCAAACTTTCAACCTATATTTTATTTATAATGAACTTATAGTATTAAAAAAAAACCTATAATATATAAAAGAACCTATAATATAAAAATAAAAAACTTGTAACTTATAAAAAATGAATCTCATAAACAACAATAATAAATCTAAAATTTCAACTAACAAATCTTATATGCATTATTTCTAAACTGAATAAAAAAAAATCAAACACATAAAAATAGAATAAAAAAAAACCAAAAACACATCAAACTAACAACTATAGATTAAAACAACAAAAAAACAAAGGATTCATAAAAAAAATAACAATTCAATACGAACAACATAATCAACACATAATCGAACATCACAGAATCAAACATTACTCACTTGATCAGAACAATCAATAATCACATTCTCAGAAACTTCATCCATCAATTGCAATTGAAAAGGATAATTGAATAACAGGTCATCCAACAACAAATAAACGAAACACAATAATAAACAAAAAAATCAAAACAATAAGAAGAACAACAATCATAGAAATATACAATTCAAAATAAGAAAGAAAAGAGAACACACACAAACAAAGACTAAAAACAAGAGAAATGTTAACTATATACCTTTTTCTAAACCCTTGTTAACGTTGTTAATATCAATAAATAAAATTCAAAAACTCACACGTGTGTAACCTACCAAAACATATTGTATCATTAAAATGACATACAGTAGTCCATAATATAATTTGTTAGTATGTCGAGGAAGGGTAAATATCATGTAAAATCTAAAAATTCTTTTGTACATGAACTGAAAAAAAAAAAAAACATCCAAGCGTTATGAAAATCAATCATTATATTGTCAAACTTGATTTGGCCCAGCCCAATTGATGAACTAAAAACTTTTGAGAATTGGACTCTTGGCCAATCCGAGTTAACCATCAAATTTGAAATAGAAGAAACTCAATATTTTTGATTTTTTAATTTAATTTTTAAAAAATTAAAGAATATATTTATTAAATTATCATCAATAAAAATATAATAATTACTTATATTTTGTTTTTAAATAAATTTATTATAATTTTATAATACAACTTGTAGATTTTAGAATAATAAATTATTATAAAAATGATCATAATGTAATTTAATGAATTTTAAAATAATAAATTATTAAAAAATTAAAAGTTGTTTATTAAAAAATGAGTATATCAATACTAAATTGATGTCATTTTCAATTATTTCATACTATATTTTTTATGCCATAAAATAATATTTATTATTTTTTAAAATAATTAAAATATCTATTTCATGTTTTAAAATTGTTATATATGGATAAAAATGTTAATTTAGAAATCTTTTATTTATAAAATATTTCATGTTTATTATTCAAATCATATATGTATATAATATGTGTTTTTAATATAATATAATATTAAATTATTAATTAAATTACACTCTAATTTGATTTTAGTTCAATATAAATTTGACTCTAACTATGATCGGCCGTCTTGACTTGATGAGAGATTGAGTCAAGTTTTAATATCTTTCAATGTAATTAGCAAAATCTTTTTTTTAGTGTTAAAATACAAACTTATTTGTAATCAACATTTTCAATATAATATTTTTTAACCACAATTTAAACAACAATTTCGAACATATTCTTACTCCTTTGAGTTGAGATTTTCTCTTAGATTTTTGCTTTTTAAGAAATTAGATTGAACATATTCGGCTCCTCTTGTCAGCTCATGTATCTTCTTCTTGATATATATTTGGTTTTTATCAAAAAAAAAAAAAGAAATTAGATTGAGCATAGTGTAAGAAATTTTGTTATTATGCATACAATTACTAGACAAGTGTAGAAGAAGATGCAGATACGGAACACATTAATAACCGACCCATATTCCTTTTTTTTTTTCTTTAAAAAAAAAAAAAAAAAGAACAACCATAGATGAAGTGATGGAAAACCACTAACATGAATAACATACTCATATAGATCTCTAGGAATCGATAAAGATTAAGGTTAAACACTAGTATTATATTTCAAAAGTCTGTCCTAATATATTATTTTGTTTCTTTATTTTCAAAAAAAAAATTACAATATTCATATATTTTGATCTCATCAAATTAAAAAGTTATTTTTGTCTATAAGGAGTGTTTTTACCATTGATCAATGTAATAAATACTTTATGTAATTCTTATATTACCCTTAAATGAAACCCAACTTTCATTTTCTATCATTTTTTTACTACCAAATAAAGCAATGCATAACTAAACCCACATTAAAAACTAATTAAAGATGAAAATCACCATAAAAAAACAAAATCAATCTAAACAAATAGACCGCAAGGGAAAAAAAAAAAGCAATAAGACTTCGAAATTGATGAGAAATTATTTCTTTGATCTATCCATATACCATCAACAATTGACAAGACATTTCTACACTCAAACCCCTTGTCTTTTCCAAAATGCATTTGACAATAAGAAATCGCTTTTTTATAAATTGTGAAACCAATGGACTAGTGTAATTTTCACTCCAAATTTCAAAAATTGACATCTTTCGCAAAACCATAGGAAACTCAAACTTAGTGAAAGTATAATCCCACTACTAATATCTTTCGCCATTATCATTGTTCAAGCTGTCACACCACTAATATCTTTCGCAACTATATCTCCCAATATAAAATTTCTCTTAACCTTAGTTTTCTATGTATTAGTCGAAGGCCGAGGCCTTTTACAACTAGACATATCTTTTTATAACAAGGTTTAGTATATATTATCTTAATAAAATAACATTTTCGGTGAATTCGAATTAAATTGAATTGAATAAATTAATTAAAATTAAATTATATATAAAACTGCACAAAAGTAAATTGAATATTATATAAAACTGAATAAAACTAAACTGATGAATAAGAAGTTTAGTTTGAGTAATCCGATTTTAAACAAAATTTCATACATCATGCTTTGTTAAAAAAAATGAAAAATTTCAAATTTTCCAAGTCACTTGTAAAAAGAGAGACAAACAAATCCAAAATAAGTAATTAAAATTGAAAGAAGTAAGCACAAAGTATCAAAGTTAGAATAAGAAGCAAATTAAAATTTAGATTATAAAAATCAATCGCAAATACCATATTTTTTTAAGTAATCCTTTCATCAAATGTCAATATTGAAACAATATGTCAAAATCCAGACAATAAAACAAATTCATGCTTAAGAACAAAACACTAGACATGTTAATAATATCTTGCTCGCTTGAAGGCGCAGTTTTACGAATGCAAGCCACTAAATTTTGAGTTTTAGACCTGCAAACCTAAGAATCCAAACCTTTCAAGATTCGGTTGAAGTAATACATTGTTGTGTTTCTTGATTTTCTCCACAGCTATGTATAGAGCAACATAAAAATTATTTAAAAAAGAAAATCAATGTATCTCAATACAAAATAATGAAGGAAGAAGATGAGATAAAGACTATTTATCTTTAGTCAAGAAGAACATTAAACGAAAAATAAATAAATATTTTAGGAGTTTGAGGTTCGAGAAACAAAGAAAAATCTAAAAGAAACATAATAAACTTTGTGCTGCTGCATATAAAGTAGAATAGCCCATATTATTTTCTATTGGGGATAAATTACCTAAATAATCCTAAAGTGTTTTATCAATTACTTTTAAAAACTGAATTGAAAATCAAAAATATTTATATATTTTTTTAAAATTGAACCAAATTAATCTATGCAGTTTAGTTTTTCAATTTTGTTTTGATTTTGCTTATCCATAATCTAGATGCAATAATAATTACAAATAAAACAATTTCAGAAATTAAAAAAAAAAGAACAAAAATCATGACCCAAGCCAGCTTGTTTATATATATATATATATGAAGATTAATTTCATTGTTTTTTTTATATTCTAATCAGAAAATGGAAACAGTATCAGTAAAGAATTTTTGGTGGGGCGGAGGATTGTTGCTTGAATGTGAAGAAGTGACTTAGTGCTAGTGAGATTAATTTGTTAATTATTGTCGATCTTGTCTTGTAACTATCAAGTGGTTATGATTCAGAAGAAAACGAAGAGAAATAAAGTAGGAATGTTGATTATGGTAAAATCATTTTTTTTTATTAGAGAGAAAGGTAAGTGACGGTTTCGAAGAAGTAATTATATTTTAATAATTAGTAGAAAATAAATAGTAAAAAAGAAAATTTTAATATAAGAGTAAGGATAATCAGATTACTTTATATAAATTTAATGATGAAATAGATTAAAAAAGACTATTTAATTTAATCGATTCAAAATATGAGAATATTATAATTTATTTTTGAAAACAGAAAAATATTAGACTCTAAGGTAACGTTTGATAAAATGTAATAAAATGAATCAAAAGATATTTTAGTTTAATAATTTATTGAGTTTGTATTTGATTATATTTTATTAAACATTATCTAATGATATAATGACCTTTATACCCTTTAAGAGGGAAAGGAAAAGATGAAGTTCCAGTCTATAAAACGTTTCTTAGCCGATGATGTCAAGAATTTAATTTATATATTGCTTTTGCGCTAACAATATAAAACATCGTCTGTGTGGTGTTAGAACCCACGCTTAGACGTTTTTCCTTGTTGTATATGTGCATTACCAATTAATTATATATCATAGAAAGAAAATTGGGGAAAATTAGGCTCGCGGAGAATAATTTGTTAAATAATATATTTTCTGGTATTTCAAATATATTTAAAAAATTAAAATTTTTATTTATAAGATTAATAATAAAATTTAAATTACAAATATTTTATATTTATACTATTTATTATTTAATATAAGAAATAATATATTAAAAATATAAATTTTTTATGAATTTTATTTATCATTGGCGACTATCATTGGACGATGATAATTGGTGATAATATTGATAGTTAAAGATGATCAATATCGATAATAATAAATAAATATATTTATATGATTTATTTTTTATTTATATGAGTTTGTTAAAATCTGAAAAATGACTTAATTTTTCTTTTGATAAGAAATATATGTTTTATTAACTGATTTTTCTAAATACACTAAAAAAATAAATTATAAAAAATATTTTTCTCTAAAATATTTTTTGCGAAACAAACATAACTTAAAAAAAGTCCCTATCGTGACTCAGTTTACTACACATCCATGAAGATACCATACCACCAACGTGGATGATAAACCAATGTAGGTGTAATCAAGGGCTAATTTTCAAATTTAAGTATATATTTTCCTTTTCTTTTTCATAGAGTCACATTAACTTTCCTTATAATATTAAGCTCTCTGCGGTAAATTTTATATTTTAAATATATCATTATTTATTCACTAAATATCAATCAGGATCATACAATATGAACACACTCAACCTAATAAATGTAAAATTTTTAAAAAGAAAAATAAAACACATATATAATGACAAGTATAGCATCATAATTAAAGTCATAAAATAATTTTTTGCATAATAATATTAACACTCCCTAAAACATTTTTAGCACTCCGCTATTATAATTCAGTATTATATCTTTCATGTACTATGCTAATTTTTAAATACTATGTTTATGAATTTTGACTTATATTAATAATTTTCAGAAGAACAGTATTTCATTTGTTTCTTATATTCTTCAAATATTTTATTGTGATTATGGTAATTCATCTGAGTGCAGTAATACCAACAAATAAATTAAAATATAATTTTAAAATGTATTATAAAATATTTAACTAAATATACAACAAATTTGTATTCAATTAATATTAAGGTTAAACTATTATTTGTTAATTATCATAATTATAATTTTCAAATTATAAAAACAAAATTATATATCTTAATTGGTACTATATATATATATATATATATATATATATATATATAGTAAAACCAATATTTTGTTTCTGTTCCTAAAACAATGCAGAGAAAATGAATTTGACATAGTTTTTAGGTTTAATTAATTTTAAAATAGATTTATTAGATTTTTATTTTATTTTAAAATTTGCCTTTTCATTTGTACCCTTTAGTGGACTTAATTTAGATTTTATTGTTTTTTAAAAAATGTATCTATTACAGAAGTTGATCCCTAGCATTCATGAGCACATCTGAAGCCCCTCTGTTTCACTTCTCAGTGATGCCTTTGAACATGATCCATTTTTCGCAGACTCGCGGGCACTAGGTCTTTCTATGTATTCTTATATTTATTCATTTATAAAACTGTAGCTTGACTTTGTAACATTAGAATTTGAAAATTTATTATTTTCATTACTTCAAACTTGTAACATTATTATATATTTTATATTAATTTAATTATTAATTATATTTCAGTATTTACAATTCTTAATTCATTTTAGATTGTACGTAATAATCATAATATTGAAATAAGTGAAACGTAAATACAATAATAACATTATAAGTTATTTGACTATTACATGCTAAGTAGATTTTAATGTAGTAACAGAATAAAAATTAATTAGAGATCACTTTGTGATCTCTATATTTGAAGATCACAAAATAGAGATTTCATTATGTGTCTAAGTAGAGACTACTGAGATCATATTTTGTGGTTTCTAAATAATGACTACTATTATAATTTCTACATAATTTTCATTGTGATATGTTGTGATTATCATTTAGTGACCACATAAAAATTATTTAATGACCATAAATGTGATTGCTAAATAGAGATCACATTGTAGTGATATCTATTTTAGCAATTACATAATTTTTGTGATTGCTAAACATTTAACAGTGAGCGTTTTAGTAACAACAATATGTGGTAGCTACACCTAGTTAATGACCACTTATAGATCACACATGGTCACTAAAACTAATTTTTTTATATTGAGAAATAAAGAGTTATATTTTTATACTAAAAACAAAGAATATTACATTTATAATAACATTTTTAAGCTCGAAGGAAGTTGAATTGAATCTCTTATTTGAAAATTTTTCTTCAATCATGAAAGTTATAGATTTAAAGGCTTCAAATCTACTCATATAAAGAAATAAAATCTATAAATAACTTCTTGATTCATTTTTATAAAAAAATATTTAAAAATTCAGTCAATTCTCATTAATGAATGAACAATATTATTTTAAAAGTAAATAAGATAAAAATAAATATTTAAATCTATATGTGCAACTATTTGACCGACAATCACGGTGTAAACCCAAGAAAAAGACGGAGAGATAGATGTTACTCTAGGAATCACAATCACATGATGATGGATTGTTTTTTTCCTTCATACAGTTGAAAGACTAACAGCTAAATGAGTTCCGACAATATCACAATTTATAGCGACCTTGAAGAATTCATATCTTTCATTGACTATTTAGCAAACCGAAAAGCTCAACGCAGCTTTCATTAGATCTTGAAACTATTAGTACCTTTAGGCAACATCAACCGGCCACCACCACACCTTTCTATTTTTTTTTTTTTAATGGGGGAGAAGACACAATCTTCTAATGCCATATATAGTTTAGATGTTAAAATGGGTTGTAATATTTTTAGTATTAATTATAATAGAATAATAAAGTGGTTAGACCAATGACGTATCAACTATAATATGTCTTTTGTTAAAGACAGGAATAATCAGGTATATCATTTGTCTATGATTAGAAAGATATAATTTTTTAAAAAGGATACTTAGAAAATGAGTAATTAATTCATTCATTGCGCATATTATAATTTTTTTTTTGTTGATACTTTTAAATTTTATACAGTATGAAAGAGTGTATCATACCAATTTATAATTGAAAACTTTATATTTTGCTCTAGTTTTAATAATTATTAATATTTGAAATTATGAACTCACATTTGCAAGAATGGTAGTTTTCTAGAAAGTGCGAAAGGACATTGATCAAAAGTTTTAAGATCACGAGGACTGGAGCCTTTGGAAATCTATATAAAGCTTACAATGTTCAATCAATCTACTTATTCTTCAAAAACTCTCTCATTGCTTTTTGCTTCCGACCCAATTTTTCATTTTACTGTTTGGTTAGTTTCTAAATATATTTTTTGACAGTTTTTGGAAATTTCATCAAAATTATTATCAGCAGAAATTTGCAAGGCTTGTTGTATTCTGGAGATGAATTGTTATGAGACCTATCTCATTTGAGCATAAATAAATAACATCTTATTAAGGAAAGCGATTCACTTGTTTCAAAGCCTTAAGAGTTTCAATCAATCATTTTTATCTGTTCTTACTAATAATTAATTTCTTAATTTTGCAACCATCGTTACAAACGAGTTGCTGTGTTGAGACAAATGGACAAGCCAGCGGTCGCTTACAGCGTCAAAATTGAAAAAGGACGAAAGTTTGAGTGCGTGACACGTGTTATAAACGGCATTAGTTTTGCTTTAGTAGTTCAGAGCCTCTTTATCATCATAAACGATGTCGTATTGTTTCTTTTTCTTCCTTGGTGTTTCTTCCACTGATGCAGCAACTTCTGACGGAAAACACATTCAACTGATTTATCGTTATTTTAGGAGTTTGTTAAATGTTACTTATATGTCAGAATAATTTGCCAGCTCAGATTTTTGTTATCCTTTTCTTTGTATAAAAACTTAATATATTAGAGTGAAAATTTTCCAAATTCATTTTGTTTCTATCAACTTTAATAATTATATTCAACATATAATTAACATATTATAATTAAATACCTTAATTATACGTGATTGCAGTTTTATGAATTTCTCCTGAAAAAACATCTACGTATGGAGTTAGCATTATGTGGACTTCATCTAAATTCATAGCCAAAAAGCATTTGTAAGTCATTTGCTATTATTCTCGGTAGTAAAATTTTGAAAATAGAAAGTCATTTTTTAAATTTAGATAAATTTATTAAAATAAAAAATAAATTATATAAATATATATATATATATATATATATATATATATATATATATTTATTATTAGTAATTATCTTTAATATCGATACTTATTATTGATCATCATCTATTGACATTTGTTATTGGTAATGATGAAATTTATAATTTTTTTATTTTTAATATAATAAATAATATAAATATAAAATATTTAAATTTTATTAATTAAAAGAAAATTAATATTGATAATTTTGATTGTGTAGAGATAGAGATGACAACAAATAAAATTTTAGATCAAAGATAAAAATGATATTTTATTATAATTTCACGGAAAATTTAGTAAATAGAATAGACGCCCACCAGTAAACAGGACTTGACTTTCGGTCTTCATAGAGAAACCAATGGATCAGCATCCGAGTGGCAAGCTCTTGAATTCAATCTCAGCATTTATTGTCCATGTGGATTGTATTTGCCGTCTAATATTGGGCTTCGAAGGGCTAATTTTCTTGTCGCATGTGAATGATGAGAAAATGATGGGTCCAGATTTTTGCAGAGGGCTCCTCTGGTTTCAGAATTTTAATCTGTTCCCCCCCCCCATGTATATAGAATAATTTGAATTTTTCTCTATTTTATGTTCCATTTTGTTATCTAAAAATATTTGAAATATGATTTTAATTAAAATTTTGAGAGTTGATTGAAATTTGGAATAACAATAGCAATTGTTCAATAGTGATTTGTTTTTTCGTGAGAATGTTTGAAAGGAAGTAAAATTTTATTTAATATTGATTTTTAAGGAAATATTGACAATTAAAAGAAATATAGATAAATAAAGAGAGAAGAAGGCATGTATACTCGGTGATATATGAAATTTTAGTATGATAATTAAGGTATTATAAATAGTTTAAGAAAGTTTAACATAAAATTCAATAAAAAGACTTCTCAAGAGTATAAGGGATCATTCTTCCTTTTTTTTTTTTTGTGAAAATAATATTATATTTTTTGGGTGTGAGGCTATGGTCACTAAACTAAAAAATTAAATTAAAAATATTTGAACCGAAATCAAATCGAACTAAATGAATAATATATTCGATTTTGATTATGAGTAATTTTTATTATATATATATA